>JAPVCE010000021.1:0-45683 GCA_029606265.1 Paecilomyces dactylethromorphus
CCCTAACCCTAACCCTAACCCTAACCCTAACCCTAACCCTAACCCTAACCCTAACCCTAACCCTAACTAACCTAACCCTAACCCTAACCCTAACCCTAACTAACCCTAACCCTAAACCCTAACCCTAACTAATTCCTCTATAATTTAATAATTCAATCCTCCATATGGATTAACTCTCACAGATAGTGAACAATTAAACAGTAACTTTCCCCTCTTCTTGTGGAATATGATAGGCGAACATAGCAAAAAAAAAGCTTTAAGAAGTAACCTTATTTTGCTTATATTTTTTATTATATTAAAATATAAAGATTCTATACTAGTATCTAATATATAAAATAAAGAATTAATATAAAGTTATAATATATATTAATTTACTATTCCTTATCTCTATTTTATATAGAATTGGATAATAATTTTAATTAACTTAAGTTAAAAGATAAATAATAATAAAAAAAATAAGCTTTAATCTTTTTATAAAAATTAGAATTATATAAAGATAAATAATAATATTTAAAATATATTAAAGTATAAATATTAATTTAAATAAGTTAAAATTAAACTATTTATTTTTAAACTCATATAATTTAAAGTTAGATTTAAACTAATTTAAAATTATAATAAATAATTTAAATCTCTCTTTAAACTAAACTAAACTAATCTATTAGCTAGTGTACTAGGGAATCTAGTACGTTTAATATAGGTCATGTAAGAAAGGCAAGTTATATTTAAAAAAAAGAAGAAAATTAAAAGAGAAAATCAAATAATATTACACATACATTCTTTGCAGATAACAATATTAGAGTTTAAATAAAGTTTAGAGTTTTTATACAGTTCAGTAATAATATGTTAGATTATAAGAAGTTCAAATTCTTAAATTTTTCTAATCTAGTCCTATCTCTGCCTCTTTCACTTGTTAATGAGCTTTACAGTTGTCCCTCAGTACACTAATATATTTAGTAGGCTAGTTTAACAATAAGTCTATAATTAGGCAGCGAGCTATTTTGTTAGTCTATCTCTATTATCTATTATACTACTTTCTAACTAAGTCTAGCTAGTAAACTCTAATCTAATTACTTAACTATCTAATGCTATTTTTAAATTATATTTAAATTTAGCCTAGAATGCTAACTCTATATAATACAAATAAAAAAAGAGTTTTATATAATAATTTTTTAGAGATTTTATATTTAGAATAAAAAAGAAAAGTAGTAGTATAAACTAACTAAATCTTACTTCGCTAAAAGAAATGCTTAACAATAAAACTAAATATTATATACTAAAAATAAAGACTAGTTCTTAACTCTAATATAATATATATATATATATACTATATATTACATTTTTTATATTTAAAGTAAGTCTTTATAAATTACTTTTAGTAAACTAAATATAAGCAAAAATTATATAAATTAAATAATATATTATAAATTATTAGTCTAGTTTAAATATTAAATTAAATTAATTATAATTTTTAAAATTTTAAACTAAACTACTTTATTATAGTTTGGTTTAGTTTTAGATTAGTTTTTATAGTTTAGAAATGCTAGTCTACTTAAAACTTTAGACTATTTATAGTTTAGCATTCTACTCTTAAACTATATTAATTCTAAATTTTATCTATAAAACCTAGAATAACTATCTTGTAAAAAAAACTATATAAAATATATTTAAAATTCTCTTTTATCTATATTTCTTATTAATAAAACATATAGCCTTTATTATATGTTTCTAGATTCTTTTCTCCCCTCCTTGTTCCTCCAGTACACTAGCTCAACCTATTTATCTCTGTGGGTGGAGCTAGAAGGCGTGGGAGAAACCCGACAGGGAGCCTGCCTGTAGGCAGGTTCCGACAATAAATAAACAGAAGATAAAAAAATGGAGAATGGACAGTTGTAATGCTAAGAAAATGAACACGTTGGGATTTTCTTTGGCTTCCCAGACATGGGTGCCTCCAAATCTTACCCTAACCATGACATAATGTATCTCGAAGACATGCTGTAGCTATGATCATGAATCCCTGTTCCTAGTGAACTAGCATATTCTGCAACTATAAGGTCGCTACATATGCAAGCCAAGCAGATCTTTATGCAACAATGATGACGGCCAAAGTTTATCCTTGAATAGGAAATTCGGAACAAACTCCATGGAGTCCATACTCAACGACTATGAATCGGAGAGACTCCGATTTCTTTTCCTCTACACTACTTTTGTCTACGAATCTCCGCCTCCATAGAGAATATTTTTCGGCATCGGGAATACGCTTGGGGTACTTAAAGTGCCTCCTGATGCCTGGTTGATAGGCAATCTTCGGAAACACATGGTATACCGACGAGTTTATACCTGACATCTTTAGCTAGCATATGAAGATATCTTAACCTGTAACTATCTACTCAACATGTCGAACAAAGTGCCTGTCAGCGGCGATGTGAATATTGAAAGTGCTCAGTTAAGTTATAAGAGCTCCTCTCCGCCTTCACATGAAGCCTTAGTGGAGAATAGACCACCGTTGTTGTCGGCGGTTGGAAGCCCGGTGAGTTAGCTTTGCTTTTACACTTGCTGTTTTCACCTCTGCAAGAGTATTCTTTCCGTTCTTATACCATCTAAAACTGATGGCTTTACTGCTGACCTTTTTCTAACCCACCACGATGCTTACCGTAGACGGCCCTTGGTATGGGTGGTTTCGCTATCGCCTTTACCACTCTCTCGCTTAGTTTGATGGAATGGAGAGGCGCCTCAATAACGAATGCATATATCGGAAACTGCTTTTTCACCGCAGGCTTAGGCTTGGTGTTGGTCGCTCAATGGGAACTCGTCCATGGGAACTCCTATGGACACACCGTTTTTGGCGGTTTCGGTACGTCGGCAATATAATGCCCTCTGACATTTGTTGTAACTAGTTTCTAACATGGGTGTTCCTGAACCATAGGACTTTTCAACCTTGCTTTTGGAGCCATCAATGCTCCAGCTTTTGGTGTAGCAGACGCTTATGGGTCTGATAAGGCATCTTTGAACAATGCCATTGGTTTCTTCATGCTCAGTATGCGATCGAGATTTGAACTTGGTGAAAAAATAACTGAGAGAAAATAGTATGGGGCATATTTGTGCTTTTCTTCACAATCGCGGCTCTGCCAATGTCAGTATACCTGTCCTCTTCTTCGTTTCTTTCCTCTCTTCCTAGCTCCCTCTCTTTTCTTCTTCCCTTCCAGAAAGGATATTCAATAGCTGTTCACTCATATAAAAATATAGGAATTTAGTCTACATAGCCATGCTTGGGACTTCTCAACTTACATACACCTTGCTCGGTGCATCCTACTTCGCTATGGCCGACGGCAACTCCAGCACCAGCGTCGCTTTAAAGAAAAGTGGAGGTGTTTTTGGATTCCTCTCCGGCCTTTTGGCATGGTATACTGTCGGTCATTTGATGTGTCAAGAGGCACTTTGCTTCTCCTTTCCCATGGGTGATACTAGTCATTTGTATGCTCGCGACAAGAAGCGGAAGTCGCCGTAGGATATGGCCAAAAGTTCGAGAATCTCAAGGATTGTGACAACTGTTTAGTGTCGCTAAAAATCCACTTTTCGGATTGCCCTATTTTTAGTCTCATGGAGATGACTCTACAGATCGTTTGTATCGTTTTGTCGTTGAAGTGCAGCCAGTTGAACATTCCTTCGCCTGCAGACACTCGCCCCCTTCTCCCACATTTTCTTTCTTTTTTTACTTGTCCCACATCTTCCACGTTTCATATTTTGTCACTATTCTTTGCTCACCCTTGAAACCGCTACCAAGTGTCTTCATCTCCATTCTCCTTTAATTCCCCTCTCTCATTTGGTATCGCGCTTTCCATTTCCATTTCCATTTCTCATTTCTATGTACATAGACTTTTCTAGGGATTTTTTGAACAATTTTTAATTCTCCTGTTCGAGAGACACATGTGTGCGTATAGTGCCTATCCATATAAATAGATAGTGTTATGAGTATCGGCATACTTTTCATGGAAGAGCTTTTTCTTTACGGTGTTGTGGGTGGTTAGACGTCAAAAGTGAAAGGATCGATAAATCCTTAAGTACCAAAGAAATGACACATAGGGTTTATTCACTCTCCAATTAGTTAAACACGGTTCTAACGCCTGTGTTGCTTTAGATGACTTGTATTTATTTACTCGCTCTGCCAAATTGATAATGATCGATGTTGGGAAATTTTCTTCGGCTTTATATTTATGAAAGAATCTTGCTCGTCCCCAATATAATAAAGATTTAGCTCATGACAAATATGGTGCATTCTGCCAATATGCACAACGGTCGTTGTCGGTTATATCTTGTTGGACACCGATGCTGCTGCTACCCATACCAAACACAACACGACCATCATAAACTGGTACCTTCTCAGAGGAATTTGTCCTGGAACTCGGATTGCCTGTCTTGACGAATTGTACAATCTGCTTCTGCATGACTTCTGCGACAGTTGTATTAATGCCTGAATCTGCGACGGGCCCATTGTAGAAGATCGAGGTTGTATCGGACAAGTGTGACGCTGGAGGAACGCTATATTCAGTTGCATATCCAGGGCTCTGGACGGCGCCGTGGAGATAGCGAGCATTGCAGCTGGTGATGAGTTCTGACCAGAAAACGCTCGCACGTTCGTGTTGTGTCGTGTATGGCATGGAGCCGTTAAAAACGGATGGATAGAGAACATTTTTGACGTATGAACGGACGCTGGAATTAGCAGTCTTCAGTTCTAGGTCAACATAACGCGAGAAAGATGCGTCATCTGTGATATTTACTGGAGCGATACCATAGCCTTCATCGGCTTCGTATGTTGTCAGAACTTGCACGCCAGGATGAATTTTACGTTGGAGAAGGAGACGTTTCGGGTCATCAGGGATGAATGTCCCGTCGACAGCCTTGTTTCAAGAAGCAGAGGTCAGATATAAGACAATTGTATAACAACGAAAGAAGAAGAAGAAGAAGAAGCCAATAGCTACAAGAAGTGTGCACTCACTGGGCCAATGAAGAGACCCCCGTACGGGCGTGAAGCAACCAGTACATAGTTTGCATCGATCAATTCCTGTGAGGGAAGTTCCCGTGCTTCCGCTAAGCTGCTGACGTTGAGAAGGTCTAAAAAGGTGTCGAGGAGCTCTTCTTCGATTTCAGCGGGCTTAGTCCCCGGTTCCCATGCAGCACTCTGTGTGATGACTTGTTGGAAGGGAGGCTGGGTGGAATGTCCATAGGCGATTAACTGCATGATAATGGAAGAGCCGCCTGACGATTCACCCATTACAGTCACCCGGTTGGGGTCTCCTCCAAACAAATGGATGTTCTGTTGCACCCACTGCAGTGCCAGGCGTTGATCATAGAGACCGGCATTGGGTAAACCTCCTGAGGATTCAAATTTGCTGCCAGACAGCCAGCCAAAGACGCCTAACTGAAGAACCCAGAAGTGTTAGGTAGTATTGAATACCGGAGAGGAGATGTAATAGACGTACTCGGTAATTTAGCCCAACATATATGATCCCAGATGACCCGTTTTCTCTTGCCTCTTCGAGAAGACCGGCTGGATTTTGACCTGACTTGGAACCTTCCACAAAGGCACCGTCCTGGAGATATACTAGTACTGGAGCACCACCTTTGGTCGCACTTCCTGGCTGGCTTGCGAAAATCGTCTCAGGAACAAATACATCGAGGAACAAGCAGTCTTCGGACTCATTTGGGTCCCGCTCTGAGGCTGGGATGGGCTTAGAACAAGAATTGTTCGCGTATTGTCGTTTGTATGCCGTTTCAAAGTCAAATGACGAACCAGCTAATGTGGTCTCGAGGAATTCGGTTTGTACAGCAGACCAGCACTGTGACGCCTGTGGGCAGATGTTTCCAAAGCCAGCACCATTGAAAACTTCCTGGCTGTGGTTACCAGGTGGAACTGGGGCAGCAAATCGCAATGATCCAAGTGGAGGCTCTGCATATCGAATATTTGTGAAGTTGTAGTAACGGCCAGTCGACTGCGCTGGTTTATGAGTAAATTTGGATTTTTATGTCAAGGGCTGACAGACGAACGTTAAATGCTATAGCTTGATGGAGCTGATATCCGAGGTTCACGATGGGCAAATCATTGGCAGTGGCTGCTCCCATAAAAGGTGATGCAAGAAAAAGCCACATGTGGGGTTTGATAGGAAACATGGCGTGTGTCACTGCTAGAGAAAAAGGTATACGAGATCTTTTCATACAGCCAAGTACTACAGCATAAATCTAGAGGTTATGCATGTATGCAGCATGTTTACCAGTCTGCATTTTATATATGTATTGTCATTTCCGGCTTCTAGATGTAGTCTATGTCTGTCGCTGGAATGGACAGTAAGAATGCAGTAGATGACATTGATCACGATGAGGTTAGCTCTTCTGAGGAAGTACAACTCTAGAGTGCAGGCCGAAAGGGGTTTTGTTTGTATGATCCGACGGGATATCAATGCGCATTCAGAAGTAACCTTGCCAAGAAGACTTTGTGTTGAGGAATTTGAAAGAAGATGCCAGCTACACCACCCCCTATCCGTCAGGGACAGCCAGGAACAATGAATCTCCTAAGTGAAGAATTTCTAAGCTTACTAAGGTTTCCCGCAGATCTGCGTGGAACTGAGCTAACTAAAAGGAGTTTCGGAGTTAGGGAGCGCTGTGATTGGCTAAATATTAAGAAAACAGTGACAAACATTGCTATTCCTAAAGGAGATATCTCCTTGTTTTCCCAATCGGGATTTTATATGGTAGTATAATACTTTACGTGTGCTCCGTAGACTCTTGCTCAAGGATAGTCTCGGACAAACCTGGCTCATCAGCTACGACTCCGTCAACATTCTGACCCCTTCGAAGAACGCTACCAAAATTAGATTTTCCCATATTTTCTTGAATTCAGCCAAGACTCCGGTCCTTATCCCAGGTGAAACGGACTATTCACGACTAATACAGCACCAAGCTTAGTCTTCGGCTTGAACTAGTTCTCCATGGCGACAAATAATATAACATATCCGACATCTAGAACGGAGAATCAACTGAGTCACGAAAAGAATGAGTCCCAAGATCCAGAAGCTGCGCTAGCCAATGGCTCTTCACCGGCGGATGAAGAGGTCCAGGAACACGAGGAACGCAGCATACGTGGAATCCGCTGGCTTATCATTTGTATAGCCGTATTCTCTGCTAATCTTCTTTACGGCTTGGATAACACCATTGTTGCCGACATCCAATCAGCTGTGGCCACTACGTACCAAGAATTTGCACAAATTGGTTGGTTGGGTATTGGCTTCACGCTTGGTTCCGTTGTCTTCATCTTGCCTCTGGGAAAGGCATATGCGATCTTTGACACAAAATGGCTCTTCATCAGCTGTCTTACCATGTTTGCAGCTGGCAGCGCGTTGTGTGGTGGTGCTCCGAGCATGAACGCTATCATCGTCGGTCGTGTGTGGGCTGGGGCTGGTGGCGCTGGCATGTATCTAGGGTAAGGTTCAATCTGAATTATTTATACAGGAAGCATTGCTAACTCTTTTGGCAGTAATCTCAATCTGATCACCACCCTCACGTCCCCCAAGGAACAACCTGTATATGTGGGTTTGGTCGGCTTGGTTTACGGCACTGGTTGTATTCTTGGCCCAATAATTGGAGGCGCTTTTGCGGACAGCGGTGCAACATGGCGATGGGTAAGCATTTTCCTCCTTGCCTCTTCATTATATCTTGACGATATGTTGACAAGCCAATAGGGGTTCTACATTAACTTGATTATATTTGGTGTCATGTCCCCTGTCTACATCTTTCTACTACCGTCACTGCCGCGACCGGGCGGCAAGGACCGGTCGTTCCTGGAAAAGGTTCGTGAATTAGACTGGATGGGCATGATCTTGTCCGCAGGAATGCATGTCTCATTCGTTCTTTTCCTTACTTTTGGTGGTGTGCAGTGGTCCTGGGGCGATGGCCGTAACATTGCTCTTTATGTTGTGTTTGGCGTTACGCTCATCGGCTTTGTCGCAAGCCAGTACTTCTGTGTACTCACTACGAAGGAGGACCGCTTATTCCCCGGTGAGTTCCTGCGCAATCGCTCTATGATTGTGCTCTACATACTCATGGCTTGTGGTGGTGCTGCACTCTTCGTCGCTATCTACTACATCCCCCTGTACTTCCAATTCGTGCAGGGTGACTCTGGCGTCATGTCTGCTGTCCGCCTGCTACCATTTATGTGCTTTTACGTGGCCACTATCCTGCTCTGTGGTTACCTGATGCCAAAGACAGGACACTACGTGATTTGGTACCTTGCTAGCGGAATATTTATGCTCATCGGTGCTGTCTTAATGTACACCGTGCGCTACAACACTTCCCACGCCAAGATCTATGGCTATGCTATCCTCCTTGGTCTAGGTATGACCACTACTCAGGCCGCATATGCTGTTGGCCCCACAATTGTTACGCCCGAACGTGTGGCAGAATGTATACAATTTATGAACATTTCTCAAGGACAGAGTCAGCTCCTTGGATTGGCGATTGCCAGCGCTATTTTCCAGAATCTGACTTTCGGCAAGCTCAGTACTATCTTAGCTGGTAAAGGCTACTCAAGTGCTGATATTCGGGGTGCTATTGCTGGAGCGCAGAGCAAGGTTCTTCAGCAGCTTGATCCTGAGCTGAAGGCGAAAACCTTGGAGGCTATTGTGAACAGCATAGATAATGTGTACATCATGGCAATCGCTGCTGGTGCGCTCTATGTGATCTGTTCACTCATGTTGAAGTGGGGGAAATGAAGGATCTCGCTGCGTCAGCACGAAGGATGCAGACGTTGAAAGAGGGGGAAAAAAAACCGTGAGGCACTAAGCTCAAAGAGAAATCAAGAGCTAAAGTTGTATGATTAAGAGTTTTATTCTACTGTTCACTTTAGCGATCTAGTTTGCTTTATACTATGCTTAGATAATAATTTATTGGGTAGACTGCACTACCGTTAATGGCATGGTGTCTATTTTCTGACATTTTTCAACCACCAGCGGTCATTTAGATAGAAAGTGACCTCCGCAAGCATGAGTGAACATAATTATAGTCGACCCTAAGTTGAGCAGAATGGGTCCGGCTGCAAAGCCGTATCTACGGTACTGTACATTCAGGTCTAGTATATTTACTGCAGTTACCTTCGTAGTCTCTATTATTGAATGCTATCTGTTTTCAGCTTATAGTAATATAGTATATCATATCAATACATAAGCATAGAGCTTCACTTACTAAGATTTTTATTGTAATGAGATTCACTAGTCCGGTCATTTAGTCACCATGTAGAAGTATGAGACATTGGAGAGACTACCTTTCAGATATACTTTGCTTATTAGTAAAAGTACTTTTGAATGCCTCGTCCACAACTCCGGCTCGACTCCGCTTCTCCTTCGGGTAACGGACATCTGGTAGAGCAGGGGTGTGTATATTAAAAATATATATCAATCGCTCTCCTCTTTCCAACCATTGTTTTCCCGATCAGTTCAATTAAATATTCAGTTGCATACAATCTAATTTTCTACCGTCCTTATATCAGTTCCAGCTCTCAGCAAAATGACCGTCTCCCTTCCCAAGAGCTACAAGCAAGCTGTCTTCAAGGAACAAGGAGCTAGCCTGACCATTGAGGATGTCGAGATGGTCCTTCCAAATAGGGGGGAAATTCTCGTCAAGATCGAGGCGTGCGGGGTGTGTCATTCGGATCATTTTGCACAGATCAATCTCATGGGTGGTGGATTGTAGGTCTCTGATATGTCTCTAGAACTATCTGAACATGCTTGGTGGCAGAGGAGGAATCTGTGGATTGACAAAACAGAGGCTGACGAAAAAAAGCCCCGTGGTCCCCGGTCATGAAATCATTGGACGTGTTGCGGCAGTTGGTGAGGGCGAGACAGATTGGAAGGAGGGAGATCGAATCGGTGGTGCATGGCATGGTGGACATGACGGTTTGTGGATATGGTTAACTGGAATTATTTGCACATACTAACTCTCAGGGACTGTACTCCAGGAATCTGCGGAGCTTGCAAGAAGGGCTTTTACCAGATGTGCAGCAATGAGCAAGTCAACGGCATCACACGCAACGGAGGCTGTGAGATGCATCCCTTTAATTCTAGTCATAGAGCTCATTTATTGTTCATCCACCTGTCTAGACTGACCATTGCTTTACTTGAAATACGATCCAGACGCTGAATACTGTATCCTTCGTTCTGAAGCCGCCATCCGCATCCCCGAACATGTGAACGCCGCCAAGTATGCACCGATCCTCTGTGCAGGCGTGACTGTCTTCAATTCCATTCGCCATATGAACATTACCGTCGGCGAGACCGTCGCCATCCATGGTCTTGGCGGGCTGGGTCACTTGGCGATCCAATACGCCAACAAATTCGGCTACCGCGTGGTTGCGCTATCCCGTGATTCAAAAAAAGAGGAATTTGCACGGAAGTTGGGTGCACACGAGTACATTGATGCCAGCAAGGTAGATCAGGCCGAGGCATTGCAAAAACTCGGTGGTGCATCGCTGATCGTCTCTACGGCGCCCAGTGCTGAGATAATTAACCCGTTGATCAAGGGATTAGGAGTTTTGGGCAAATTGCTGATTCTATCCAGTGAGTCGAGATATATGCTTGGTCTTACTAATCTGACATATGTTGTGTCTTAAGTTGTTGGCGGCATTGAGATTCATACTGGGCTTCTCGTAAGTACCCTATACTTGCTACCTGTATAGAGATGCATTGCGATAGGAAGGTAAAGAGTTATTCTAAGGATATCTAGGTCGGGAAAGGAAACTCAATCCACAGCTGGCCCAGCGGTCATGCTACTGACTCAGAAGAGGCGATAGCATTTACCGAATTGCAAGATATTGACTGCCTAGTTGAAGAGTTTCCATTGGACAAGTGTAACGAAGCTTTCGGTAAGTCTCGAAAATATCATCTTCGGAACAAAAATAAAAAATGACAAGCATTCATGCTAATTATATCTCCTCCGAATTCTAGCTGCGATGATGGAAGGTTCAGTCAGATTCCGTGCCGTCATCACCATGACTTAGACTTTCAGGAGTAAGTCGAACAGGTATAAGATACAAAGAGAAAGAAGGCTAGAAGAGCGTTCGCGCGGTCAGTGACCCTCGGAGTATGGAGGTTGGAGGTTGTAGCATGAATGACAGTTTTAGAGCCCCTGTAGAGACTAGAACTTAAAAGACCCCCAAGAAAAGTGATCGGTTATCGATTCCCCTAGACGCAACCTATCCTCGTGTAAACTAAACCCTTGTCCAATCTCAACAACTCTGTGAAATATCGCAAGCAATTTTTTCGGCGAGGGCGTCTGAAAAAGAGAAGGGCAAAAAATGTTCAGCAAAATGACAGATCTACACTAAACTGGATCGGATCAGATTTCGAGAAGAATATAGGGAAACTTACAGATTGTAGATTGGGGGTGGCCGGGCGGTAGCAAAGGAAGAGACGATGCATCGACCACACGCAATGCCTGCACTCCGATGACGCGCGCTCGGGAGTCGATAACGGCTTGTTCGTCGTCTACTTTCCCCATAGCGCATGTACATGATGCGTGGAAGATGGTGTCGAAGCTCTTGCGGATATGGGCCTCGATCTCGGCGTCGGTAGAAACATCGGTTCCCGGAAAATATTCTGGTCCAATCAAGATAGGTTCGATGGCGCTTGTGTTGAAGAATTCACGGGCGCGTTTGAAAGCCGCGATAGCGATCTCGATGTCGGCAGGGTGTGTGAGCCAGTTCGGATTGATTACAGGTTGGACGCTGGCAGAGGAGGAGGAGATGCTGATGTTACCACGGGAGCGTGGTGTGCAGAGAGAAATGGCTAGGGAGGCGTAGTTGTAGCCGTCGGAAGGGTTATCGCGGATATAGTTTCTTTGGTAGCCAAAGTATCCGCCCATGCTGAGATATTCGACTTCGGGCCAGTCAGTGGGATACTCGGCCAGGATGCTGATGGTGTCATTGGAAAGGGTCGAGCGCAGCGGTTCAGGTATTTTCTCCCAAGCAAGCACATCTGAGGTGGGATTTGCGTAGATCCCTGCTGCGCGCTCGTTGTACTCCTTGTTTGCCTGAGCTTCGAATGAAGCATCTAGAAGGGCAGACTGCGTGATGACGTTCACTCGATAGGACGGTGCGTAAATGACATGATCTTGCATGTTCTGGCCAACACCAGGTCTATCCGCGATGATGGGGATGCCGTACTCTTGGAGAGTGGCAGCGGGACCGACACCAGAGACCATGAGTAACTGCGGCGACTGGAACGCCCCCGCAGAGAGAATGATTTCTTTTCTCGCTGACAGAGTGAATGCATAACCTTGTGTGTCTGTCAACACTGCTATTGCCTTTTTGCTATCATCGAACAGAATCTTGTTCGCCATTGTGTGCTGGAACACCAGGAAATTTGGATACGCGAGAGCTCTGCGTAGGAAGGACGTTTCGGAGGACTCACGGTGCATCGTAGTCGCGTTGATCGTGTAGAGACCATAGGACTGGCCGAGCAGCTCTCCACTCTGGAAGCCGTTCGTCGCCTCGATCCCAATTTCAACAAACGCTCCCCGTGCCCATGTAGCGAAAGCTTGCGCATAATGAGGATAGGTCACGGATAAGGGGCCCTCCCCGTTACCGAGAACAGTAGGGTCATACTCGACCGTGGCATTGGCTCCGCGCAGTTCAATATTGGCAGGCGTGAAATGCAAGCTTTTCTCGAAATACGGGAGGAAATTCTCAAAAATATAGCTTTGATCATCAACCAAATCCGCCCACAGCTGATACGAGGCCTTTGTTCCTCGCTGGTAAGCCATATAGTTTCTTGCAGAGCTCCCACCAAGGCATTTGCCTCGGGCGTAATGGCTTCTTCGGCCATAAGCTCCCTGGGGATAAAACGACTTAGTCCCTTTCCAGAGGTAGCACTATGAGGTTAATTTGGATTATCTTACGGCTTGCGGTGTCGTATGAAAACCCCAATCGACCCCCGGTTGCCAGTCATCAAGATCTGTTCCCACATAGTAAGCATCGTTGGCCGGGATTTGTGTCAGGTTCGAATTGTCGACTTCGTAGAAGCTACCGGCCTCGATAACTGCCACAGAGCCCGCATGTTGTTCCGCAAGTCTCGAGGCAATTGTCAGACCGGCAGTTCCACCGCCAATAACTATGTAGTCAAAAGTTTGATTTCCAGGTACCCCGAAAGATGATCCCAGCAGTCTCCTGGCATGAAGATTAGCTCGAGCCTGTTCATTTGACTGCTGCACTGGCACTGCTACAGTAAACGAAGAATATAGGAGTGCCGCAACACTCAAAATGATTGGACTTAACCACATTCCGGAGATTCTTAGCAGATCACGCGTGGAAAGAAAAATCCACAACTCAAATCTTTTACCTCAGGTCCTAACGTACGACAAATCCCCCACTCGATCAGCAAAAGGGAACTCTTTAAGTACGCTTCTCCGGACTACCATGATGGTACCATAAGACCTGATCCTATCTAACTGACTACAGATCATTTTGAGATCCCGAGAGGTCCATTTTACATTTGAGTTTTCTCCGTACATCCGATTTGGTAACATAGTTGAAATGACAGAAACGGGCGGTTAGAAACGACATCGAGCCCTTGATCCAACATGGAGTTAGAAGTTTTCGTTGTTGTAAATAGCTATCGTGCATGAGCGATAGTGCCAAAAGGAGATCGAACGGAGTTTCGGAGTGTTCATGCAAGACAGTGCCGAGAGAGGAAATGAAGGATTTGAGAATTGCGTTAGGGTCGGGTCGGTCAATAATAATCTCCGAGTGTAGGCGAGCTAGTGACGGAATCAACGTTTTGTGAGGCGCACCTCATATTGTTTTGCTCAAAATATGCAATATTGTGAGCTCAGACTGCTTTAGGCTGAGGCAGTTCATTCTGGGAGACAGAGATTGTGTCACCCTCTGTAGCTGAACATATCCACCTAGTGTAGCAATTTATAGCTAGTAGCTTCTCTACGACAGTAGTTGTTTCCTCATCCAGTAAGAGCTCCAACGTCCTAGATGGGGTCGAAGTGGCCCGATCACTGATCATCAGATGAATGCTCGCTCTATAGAGTAGATCCACAAACAATTGGAGACGTTAGAGGGTACCGCTATGTGCGCCAGTGGAGATATGAACCTAATCTAAGTACTCAATGTAGGACAAGCACTCGACGGAGACTAGTATGGCGCGATACTCTTTCGCAGAGTGCTCTGCAGAAAGCCCAGAGGTAACGTAGCAGAACTTGCAGCAGAAGAGTACAGTCCATGCGCGTTAATTAATGAGAGTCAAGTCCGAGAACCCCAATGGAATCCCCGCATTTCCAGATATGAAGCAACGCTGCTTCGGTCATTGGTACCATTCGTTTTATGACCGAGAGAACTTCACGGAGCGTACAATTATAAGAACGGGCTCCTTGCTCCAGGTTCTTATTATGAACACCAAGTTATTCCTTTACAACTCGGGACAAGTATCTTCAGCAAAATGAAACCCTTCAATATCCTTCTCAACGCACTCTGCCTCCTCACGGGTACAATTTGGGCTGCTCCTATCGACGAGTACCCAGGTAACTACCCGTCAAGTGATCCTCCACTTGGTCCAAGCAACTGGGAACGTAACCCCGTTTCCGTCTTCAACAAGGTCCTTAACACCCAACCAGACCCCGATTACGATCTCCTCAAAGAACTTGTCACCTATGACTGCACATACGTCTCTCTCACTTTTGACAACCCGACCTTGCACGGTATCATGCCCTGGGCGGGAACACACACAAACGTGGGCCCCCAGGCATTCATCGATATCTTTACCCGTGTTGGCCTATACTGGGATCGAGGTCCATTTTCAATCGAATACATCTTCGGGGATGGCGGCAATGTCACTGCCTGGGGGTCGTTTACCGCAACATCTCGCACGCTGGATAAGACGATTACTGCACCATGGGCTTCCCACGCGAGGGTGAATTCAGACAACCAGATTTTCTATTTCCAGTGGATGGAGGACACATTCACGACCGCTTCATCGTTCGGATCAGATAATAGTACCAAGATCTATGTGTCGAACCCAGAGGGCGGAACAACGTTGTTTTGAATGAGATCATGGATAAGCGATGATTTATACATGTTCGGTGCAGAGCGCCGATATGCTTAACAATAAGAAAGAAAACAGCCCAGTGAGAGATCTAGCTATTATTGTTCCAGTATGATGTAGAATGAATAATATCATAGCAATGTTTAAATGAGCCTATTTTAATAATGCAATCCCGTATAACAGTTCAATAAAGGCCGATGTGGCAGAGGGGTTTTCGTAACGAAAAGTAGTACACGTTAGCGAGGCGAATTGTACCTGCCGTGACATTCTATATAGCTTCAGCCAAGGTTACCTAAATAAGTGCCTTAGACTTTCTTTTTTGGGATTTCGACATCAATGCATGGGTACAACCGCACCCTGAAGATTTGCTTCTTAGAGAGAGAGTGTGTGTGTGTTATACACAGACGCATGTTTTTATCATAGTATCTTCCTACTTCTCATCATTATACCACCGTGCTAATAGTCGTTTTACAAAAAATTGATGCCAATAGCAGAGATAGTAAGGAATTACGTTTTTGTGTCTATAGTCCAATTATTAAATAATATAAATTGTAAGTGATATAGGCAGCCAGCCTCTATACTTATAACTATTCGTCCAAAAAGACTACATAATAATAGCCGGCGGGCTATTACGGGCTGGCACCCCTTACATAGTAATAAACCCCCGGGGATCAGCTAAATATCCTTTACATAAATTTAGGCTTATAATATTGTTAAAAAAGGGTAACAGATCAAGTATTAAACATTAGCTCTGAATAGGCAATTAAGGAAATATTATTCTGATATGTTTTATTAAACTCTTAATATCCCAGGACCTCTAGGGTTTGGATACCATTCGATTGTAGAACTATATATTTATTCGCTGGGTGGGCGTGGGGAGAGGCGCGACCAGGACTAGGTTGAATTGAGCTCGGGAGCTACCGACCGTCTCACTGCATGATGCAGCGATGTCATACGATGATCTGCATCTCCCATTCAGTATTGAACGGTATGCTCCTTTCTGATCCCCCACTTTCGGCCGGCTTCCGGTTAGGTTATAACAAAGCGGTCTGAGCGTTTGCCAGGAGGGTCCCATCAGAGTTCTGCTAGGCGTGACTAGGAAAACAGGGAATTGAAATACTCTCGACGCTTGACCGACAGTACTGCACATACGTCTCTAACTAATGTAGTCGTACAAGTCTAAACTCCTTTGGTGGAGCAAACTCATTGGTATATCTCTCTGGCCTGCTTCTAGGAAAACAACAACACTTTTGATTCTCGCTCTATGCGTGGGTAGTAAACACGATCCTCAAGATTGATACTTCCTCATAATTTTTATTTGACCTTCTTGCGTGGGACCCCGAAATGGCAAAGATAGATGTTCACCATCATTTTTACCCCCCTGCAATGCGCGAAGGCAAGCATATTACCTTATTATAATTCTACGCAATGAGACTGACATCGTACAGCACTTGAGCGCGCGGGTGGGGATCCATCAGGATGGTATATACCACAATGGACCTTAGACCTAGATAAGGATATTACGAGACTTCTGGACGTTAGGACAACTATTCTCTCGGTCACTGCCCCCGGGCCCTGCATAGAGAGAGATCCCGCAAAAGCAGCGGCATTAGCACGCAACTGCAACGAATACGCGGCTGCGATCCGAGACGCAAAGCCTGATGAATACGGGTTCTTTGCATCAGTGCCATCGCTCTTTAACACTGATGACGTGCTTGGAGAAATAAAATTTGCATTCGACACTTTACACGCCGATGGGGTCATTCTCTTCACACGCTACGGCACAGGCCCCCATTACCTGGGCCATGAGAAGTTTCGTGCGGTTTGGGCGGAGCTAAACCGCCGCAAGGCGGTTGTCTTCATACACCCAACGCATCCGGTTGATAGGCAACTGATAAATGCGTGGATGCCGCAGCCAATGTTTGATTATCCGCACGAAACAGGGAAAACCGCCATGGACCTAATCACAAGCAGCGTACTTCGAGATCATCCTGATTGCAAGGTCATTCTCTCACATGCCGGTGGAACCTTACCTTATCTCATCCATCGGGCAGCGACGATGCTGCCGTTGATGCCGAATAACCTGGGGCTACGTCGTGAGGAGATTGTCGAAGAAGCACGGCGTTTCTACTTTGATACTGCGATCTCGGCGAATCCTGTCACTTTGAAGGCGCTATTTGAGTTTGCCAAACCGGGCCATGTTCTATTCGGTAGCGACTTCCCTAACGCGCCAAAGGATGCAATCATTCACTTTACGAGCTTTCTCAACTCGTACTCTGTACCCGAAGAATATCGGGGCCAGGTAGACAGCGGAGCCGCTTTAGAGCTTTTTCCTCGACTGAAAGCCCGGGATAATAGCAACAGCTCCAGAATTTGACTTCATGCTGGGAACGGCCGATATGACTAGTACCGCAGGATTAATGATTCAAGAAGACCGCTAGTCGCAGTATGTTATTTTTACAGCATCTGAAGAAGATTGAATGACTACAGTTCTTTCACCAAATACCTCTTTCTCTTCCCTGCCAAGGAAATTGAATTCTAAATGGAGGATTGCGAAGGATTCTATGGATGGGATCTAGTGTAGGGGAATATTTATATAGTATGATGGTTGAGACAGCTCCTTGTTCCAAGGAATGAGATGTCAACATCCTTAACAATAGTAGGTCACCAACCATTCGTAATACTGTTTAGAGGCAAGGTCATAAGATGGCCTTTCCAAGAATGAGTTGTGCTTCTTCTTTGGTTCTAGATCATATCTCGCTCCTACTCTTTGTCCTTATCAATTCATAAAGCAATTCGTGGTTACTGCTATAAGCAGTTCGCAGTGCCGTCTTTTTCATACCGTACTCAAATGCTGATGTATGGTTGAAGTTAATATTTGGAGTCTCAGAATAGTAGCTTCGTCTTCTATCGATGCTATATTGGCCAATAGATTCAACCGTAGCAAAGTCCTTGCCAAGAAATAGGCCAATAGTCACTAGTGCTTTCGATCCCTAATGTTGTATTGGAATTTACCTGTAGTCACTAAGACAGGCTAGGACAGGTTACGGTCAGCTGTAGGTGTTATTTTTAATATTGAGATTTATATATCGCCAGCCTACACCGAACACTGAAGGTTCTCCATAGACCAGTTAGCGTTGTCCAGAACTTGTAGCTACATGTTTGATGCCGTGCCTGAAGGTGCAGGGAATGACCGGAGGCTGAGAAATACGGCTTTCTCAAAGGAGTGCTCAGTGGTGTTTCTAATATAGGTAACATCAGTGGTCAGTACACTCCTTTGGGTTAGTCGCTAACTGTTAATTTGTGTTATGGCGCCCGAGGATGATCAAAGGCAGATGTTATACTTCAATTACCGCATAAGAAATACAAAGAAAGGCAATCTGCTTCAGACGCTTATGTGGGGGCCGTCTACACCTCCAAAGTGTGCAAAAGAGAAAATTTATACAAAGCCATATATCTAATTCTTTTGAATTCTCCTCTTCTCATCATATTTCCCATCAGAAACTATTCCACTCACAGGCCATCATGGAGCTGACACTATGGCTCTTGATGTCGGTCAGCGCCTTGATCATCCTAATTGTGCGTCAAGCCTTTGTGTACGGGCACCGCACTCGTCAGATGCCTTCAGGTGGGCGTTCTCAGTTTCAGTTTATTACATTATTGACAACCATGCACCTCAGGTCCCCCGACCCTTCCGTTTATTGGGAACATCCATCAAATTCCTAAGGCATACACACATATCAAGTGAGTACCCACTCCTCTTGAGACTTCCATACTCGATAAATAAATACCTGTCATAAACTACTTGACTAATATGAGTTATGCAGATTCACGGAGTGGGCCCAGAAATATGGTGGGCTATATATGCTCAAGGTCGGAAACGGCAATATGGCTGTCATTACAGATCGTAGATTGGTCAAAGAAGTCATCGATCGTAAGAGTGGCATCTACAGCCATCGGCCACAATCTTTCGTCTCTCATGATCTCATCACCAAAGGAAATCATCTTCTTGTAATGTATTATGGTGACCAGTGGCGGATTTTTCGTCGCTTGATCCATCAGCATCTGATGGAGTCTATGGTCGACAGCCAGCACCTCAAGATCGTCAACGCAGAAGCTATTCAACTTGTCCGTGATTATCTGGTGGATGCTGAACATCATATGGCCCACGCAAAACGTTTCAGTAACAGCATCATTAATTCCATTGGTGCGTACTCATTCAACCTCAAGCATGGCTGGAAGCTAACCTCTTCCTAAAGTGTTCGGTATTCGCACTGCAGACAGAAACGGCTCCAATATGAGTCGCCTTTATAAGTTGATGCAGGAGTGGTCCGAAATTATGGAAACAGGAGCTACTCCACCAGTTGACCTCTTTCCATGGTTCAAACGTTTCCCTGAATGGATGTTCAACAACTATGTAAGCCGAGCGAAAGCAATCGGGGTACAAATGGAGACTCTCTATTCCGATATCTTGAAGAAAGTCATCGAACGCCGCGAAAGAGGCCACGATTTAGGAAGCTTCATGGACCGAATACTTACTAGTCAGGAAAAGCATAATCTCCCCTGGCACCAACTGGCTTTCATAGGTGGAGTCTTAATGGAAGGTGGCTCTGATACGAGTTCCAGTTTGACCATAGCCATTGTGCAGGCTTTGATCCAAAACCCAGAGATTCAGCGCAAAGCACATGCTGAAATTGATACTGTTGTAGGTCATGACAGGTCGCCCATATGGGAGGATCTCGATCAGCTTCCATATATCAACATGATCATCAAGGAAGGTCATCGATGGAGGCCTATTCTTCCGTTATGCTTTCCGCACGCGTTAGGGGAAGGTCAGGAAACCCTCTTTTGTTTTTGCCCTTTAAACCAATCTCTACTAGTGACTCTGTAATTTGTTGATTTAACTGCTGATATCTCCTCCTTCCCTCAAACAGATGACTGGGTCGACGGCAAACTTCTTCCAAAGGGAACCATTGTCATCATCAATACATGGGGTTTGCACATGGACCCCTCACAGCCTCACGATCCCGCAGCCTTTATTCCTGAGCGATTCGCATCTCATCGCCAACTAGCTCCAGAGTACGCGGCAGGCAAGTGGGAGAGCCGCGATCACTACGGCTACGGCGTCGGCAGACGCATTTGCCCGGGCATCCACCTAGCGGAGCGAAACATGTTCCTCGCTATCGCCAAGTTGCTTTGGGCTTTTGAGTTCCGGCCCGGCGGCGGGAAGATCGACGACGATCCCGTGACCGGGTATCATCACGGGTTCCTGTACTGTGCAAAGGACTACTCCTGTCGACCGATTGTCAGAAACGAGGCCATCAGGGCTACGATCGAGAGGGAATTTGCTGATGCACAGAGGGATGTATTTTCGCAGTTTTCGGAGGGTTGAAAAATCATACTCACGGAAGAGTCCAATCCCCTTATTTTGAAAGTTGCTATTGTGAGGTGAATTGATGTTCAATGAAATCTGACAATGGAAATGACAACGTAATTTGACAGTCCCCTTTGGGGCTCAAAATGTATTTTCTTGAGTGGTATATAGGTGTTCAGCTTGTTAAGCTGAGTATGATATAGACAGAACCTTTCGACTCACACTGTGTCTCCTAGAAATGACATTCCCCTTCTCTTCTTTTCTTCCCCGACAGCACCAGTAATTACCTGGATATGACAAGATAGCCAAAAAGAAGCGAAGTCCATACTACAGTAATTGCGAATATTACTTGGATTTCTGGAAATAAAGATGCGATAAACGGGGGATCTTGTTTCTATCTGCACAGATACGTGCGTTAGGCACACTGCACTGCGATATACAGTACACGCGTGGCTGGGCAGGAGATTACTAGTACGTAATACCACTAGAATTTTGAGGGATTTTTCTGGGTACTTCTAAGTACCTCCCACTTTCTCATCCTCGGTCTCGTTGTAAAGAAAGCGATGGCACACGTTTCTTGTTATTTTTCTAGTCCCTATCAAAATTTTATGGTGGGTGATACGGCAATCCGGCACGTTGAGGTGGAGAGGTGTCTGTTGGTCGTGCCGTGTGTCTGCTTATTTCACAGTCGAGCCAAGGGGTGTGGACGAGGAAGGAGCCTAACTGGGAGGGTGTGTATGTGGAGTATATGTTCTCATGTACATAGGAGGCATAGTACATTTTTCGTAGACGTGTGTCTATTATTACGTCCCATGCACGTAGTTCCGGAAGTGGGATGACAACACCGAGCGGATCTACTGAGGATCTGCCACCGTAGCTGTGATATCGCTTTTCATACACTCATGTTAGTGGATAAAATGTAACGCGGAACTGCATCTGTGCGGAACGTACATCCTGGCTGCTTAATCGTACTCCTTTGAGTCATGTTTCCTTTCCCGGTCTCCGAATTACCGAAAGCAGCAAGTCCACACCAGATCTCGTATTCATAGAGCATCCTTGAGCAAGGTAGCAAAGGCGTGAGAGATCTTAAGCAGCTGCAGCCAAATCCGTCATCTTACGACACTGATGTGATCTGCATAAACTTATGGTAGGGCTGTTTAGCCTCGGAGAAGTGAGATGTCGATCCTAACAAATCACCAATGTTCAGGATCGGAGCCCTTGTAAAACAAGCTAGTGCTCGTCAGCAATATCTCTCGATCACAGGGGTGGGATGACGAAGACAAGGATCCCTGCATGTGATGTACTTGGAGAGACTACGCTTCTCCGTGACTCACCCGGGGTTTGAAGTGGGCTTTGACGGTTAGTTCTCCACTGTAACAGCGACAAGCTATCGGAGACAATGGAGTCCACCCTTTGGCCACTAGTTATATGCGGGCCGACCCTTCGCGTAGTTTGTGTGCCTAAACGGACTTAAGGTTAGGGTCGGTTTCAAGTTTGTTTGGAGCCCATTGATTCGACAATCGACGCCTCGCAATCATCAAATGAATACTAAAAGTCTTGGCTCAGCTCTCCACGCAAACGCCTACATGCTGCACTAATGCAGAGAATGGATAATAGACTACTTAATGATGATACTAGACTAGCGTTTGCCACTATCCAATTGCTCCATAGATACCGCAAAATTGAGGAAGAGGCTGAGTGTGGACCAAGTGTAACACGCTTGGTAATGCCATACTTTGAAGCAGATATGAATGGTGTATTGGGAGCCCTTATCAGAATCCTTGCAAGCTCTCAAGATGCAACACGGTAGGATCATTTTCAAACAAAGCTTCACTCATTCTGGCTAATCAAAACGGGCAAAAACCTCCTGAGCTTCCTTAAATTCTCTCATGATAGTGTCTCGCTTTTCCTGTGAGCGCAACCGAATTGCACATCCATAGTCCTTGGGGCAGTGTAAGAATCCTTGGCTAGCACCCGATTCCGGAGACATATCGCTCTCACTCCCCGGAGGTTCCAGGAACTCAAACGCCCAAAGAAGCTTGGCAACACCGATGAATAAGTTTCGTTCTGCCAGATGGATGCCTGGGCAGATTCGCCGCGCAGCCCCGTAGCCATAGTGATCTCGTTTGTCCCATTCGCCAGACGCCGCGTACGTAGATGCCAATGCGGGGAAATTTTCAAAGCGATCTGGATAAAAGTGTTCAGGATCTTTCCAACGGGTGTTATCGTGATGCATCCCCCAGACGTTAAGGACAATAGTGGCATCTTTTGGCACCAATTTCCCGTTAACATGATCGTCTATTGAGTGAGTAAGCCTGTAGTTCTTTCAAAGAATGAGCACACGGACCTTCAGAAACTGCATGTGCCACACCTAAAGGGCTCACTGGCCGCCACCGGTGCGACTCCTTGATAATCATGTTGATATATGGCAATTTAGCAAAGTCAGACCAGCCTGGTGAACGCTCAGACCCGATAGCTGCGTCAATCTGGCCATGTGCTCTGCGAGTAATAATGGTCAACTAAAATCTTCATCTGTAAAGGGACATATGCATCCTACCTCGCCTGCACCTCGGGGTATTTTGTCATTGCCTGGATGATTGTCAAAATCAGGGATGAAGAAGTATCTGACCCGCCCTCCATCAATACTCCGCCCAGAAACCGAAGCTGATTTTCTGTGAGCGGCGTCTTGTCTATATCATCTAGAACACGGTCCATGAACGACTCTTTGTAAATTCCACGTTGTCGACGGCTTCGGACTTGGTCTAGCACCTCCTTATACAATGACTGCATTAGATTCTCTACTTCGAGCGCTCGATTTCTCCAGTTGCCTAATAGTACCTGTGGGATGTACCGGAGAAGGGCAAAGGAATCCACCGGGGGTGTGGCTCCGAGTTCTTGGACCAAGGACCATTTATCCATCAAGTAATAGAGTTTTTCCATGTAGTCATCATGTACGGTTGAAGTCCGAATACCAAAGACTGTACCTTTCCATCAGCAATAGATCCAAGTAGTATTATAGGCACCTGCACACCTACCGAGTGAATTGGTGATGCTATTGCTATAACGCTTTGGGTGTAACATATGATCTTCTGGCATTATGAGAAAGTCATGCAGCATCTGTTTGGCCTCTGCTTCTTGAACTTTCCAGTGCTCTCTTTCGCAATTAGCCTCCATAAAATACTGGTGGATTATTTTGCGAAGTAGCCTCCAAGTCTCGCCATACTGCATGACCAGTAAATGATCGCTCCTCGTGATCAAGTGGGACACAAGTGATTTGGGACGATGGGAGTAGATATTACTCTTCTTATCTAGAAGAGATTTCACTAATCTACGATCCGTAATGACAATGGTGGTGTTGTTGAATCTCTTCAGGGAGAAGATTCCACCGTATTGTTTGGCCCATCTTGTGAACCTGCACAGGCGTCAGCTCTCTCACATTTCCATGGTCCTTTATAATAGGTTACGAATAGAGATTCTATACTTGAAATGGGCATCTGCCTTTGGAATCTGTAGTTCGTTGCCAAAGAGTGGGATTGTTGGAGGTCCTTTATGGCATGTAAGCTGCTAATTCCTTTGTCTAGCTTATTTGGCCAGGACACTTACCACTAGGAAGAGAAGACGGACGATATCCGGATTGAAGGACCAACTTGATTAATAACAACAATCCAGTGCCGCTAACTAATATCGCGACGGCGTGCAAGAAAGGTGGTATTACGAAGTCCATCTTGAGGGATGAGGACAAACCAAACTGCAACGACTGAATGGTTACTGCGCTCTGATTTTTGAATGTCTTTGGCCTATGATATACTTATACCTGAAGTCACTGTTCCAGCTTCTGATCTCTTAGCATGGTCTGAGCTTGGACGTACATATCTAGAAATCAGCTTATATCATGTCTAGATGATCCCAGAAGGAGATTCGGAGTGATTGCAACACCGTAGCCCCTTCAGGGACTTCATGTCAATGTGATTGGCTGCATCTGCTATCATATATTCCAAGCCAGTGATATGCCTTACCAGAAAAGATGACATCTTACAGTATACGCGTAGGGTTAACGGTGACAAAGAAGAGTAATATCCCGTCTATCAGCTAATAATTCAATTCTCAATGTTAATCTCCAAGATACATCATTTTGGAACGAATGTTTACAGTATCTTCCTCATCAACTCGATAAGCTCCTCTACATTTAGTGCTGATAGGATAGTCCCCGTTTAATTAATATTCCATGCTTTGAGAGAAGGATGGATTACCAATAATAGAATAGCACCATTGAGAAGGAGTATCTTGTTAATGCCCACATAATATATTATGAACACATAGAACGAACGAAAAGCATGGTCAATTTAATTTAGCTCATTTCTACAGTAAGATTATTTTATCTCACTATAAAGAAGTATCTAATTATTGAGAATCAATCTCTTCTGCTGGCGGGTGTCGTTGTTTCAAGTTCACCAAGCCGTCGATCTGCTGAATCCCTGTTGCGTGACCGTTGGCGCCAACAGGCCCGTTTGCCGATTCATTTGTCTGTCTGATTTGCCACTCCTTCTGATAAGCTAATGGAGGCCCCAAGCGCAATGGATTTGGAGACATATCTTCGGTCCACTTTTCAAACTCGGCATTGGTAGGCTTAGTGATAGGCTCTAACGTCACCTGCTGCTTCCAAGGCTTCTCGGTCGCGAAGGCATCATGCACCAAATGGCGTTGAAAGAAGGAACCCTTCATTTTCGCCACAGCGAAATCCCAGTCCGTCGTATACTCTCTGAAAAATGGCTTGTAGCCGAGCATGCCCCCAATCCATCTACCCAGGATCACACATGTCCAGTACCCGACCTGGCGCCGGAAAGGGACCCAAGAAGGTGCCGGGGTATAAGCGTCACCACCATCTTGAATCTATTCCAATATCAACCTTCTGACCAGACGAGTTAGAAGATAGAAGTTAGTGCATACCGCTAAAAACTGAATCCAGTTAAGGCCACCAGCATGCAGGAGGGCATCGTGCCAATATCCATACCAATTCTCAAAAAATATTCGGTCTAGCTGGTAGTCATTGCCGGAGTCAGACGCACTGAGGTAGACCGTCATGCTCTCCGGAGAATCATCATGGATGAAGAAATTGTGCACACTGCCCGCCTTAACTGAAATCTCGCCGTCTTCGGGCGTGATCCGTCTACACACGCCATCCACCTGGATGCCGAGCACCCCGTGCTCGACTCGGAAGTACTCTGTCTGGAATTGGTGAAAGTGTGGAGGTGGGCCTCTTGGTCTCTCAGGACTGTTGATGAGTCTGCGAAGGTTTTCAGGGATGGGGCCTTCAACTGTGTGCCGATATGTTTGGCGGAAGAGGAAGCATCGTCCTGGTGGTGGCTCGAGAAATTCGGTGGTCAAAAGCCCGCCGAACCTGTTGCTTCCTCGTTAATTACAAGCTCTAGACTAGTTCAAAAACTCAATTGTAAGTCCTACTTAACGATGGTTGATTGACCTGCTGAGGTATGGTAAGGTACAAAGGGTCCCATTGTATACGTTGTCAATTGTAACAACTACGATAGTCAGAAATAGTGATAAATATAGAATTCAGATCGCCAGTGTCTTCGCGGAGAGAAACAAAATTTAAAGAGCACGTTGAAAAGATTCTCTACGATTGATTAGCAAGCACAGGAACCTATACTTATCACTTGTTGAAACTTGCGCATACTTGTATCATTCAATGGACTGACCATGCGGAGTATAGGATCGATCAGGTCTCCCCTGTCCACGCCAAACTCCGCCAAATCCTCCGCCGAAAGCAGCAGTAGCACCGGAAACATCAAGAGGAAAGAAATGCTTCTGGTCCAAGTTCTCTGAAAAATCCAAATTCATATCTTACGTACATCTGATGTTCTGCCACTCCTTGTGGAAATAAGCCGATCTTTGCTCCTCTGGGAACGGGAAATAACCTACCAGGATTCTTACCCCCCTGCACCAATACTGCAGCACTAAATGGTCTCATGCTCATTATTATCGTCTGCCGCAGGCTAAAGGATCTAGTTTGGCCTCTTATCGTAGCTGCAGGCTATTGACATGACGGGCAGGGTTCCATTGCTTACCGATAAACACTCGGCTGAATTAACATCCTACGGAAAGGGAGGTATGCTAGCAAAGTAAGAGACATAGAGAGCCCGAAGAGGAATAGGAGTTGCGGATGAATGTTGAAAGGGTCGGGATAGATCAATTCGGTCGAGGACTCGGTGGTACGAGGTATACTTGGAGACTTTGCAGGCTTTAAAGAAGATGACAGGCTCTGAAACAGCAGATATATAAACCATCCTCATGCTTCCATCAATAAGAATGTTTGAAGATTATATCCAAGTTAAGGAAAATTAACTTCATAGGGTCTTTAAGCCAATCATGCCTTCATTAATATCTTCCTCTTATCCCTCCAGGGGTAATTCATCACCCGAAGTCGGTACACCAGCAACAGAGCACAGCGGTTATGTAAGTTATGATTTACAAGCTCTCATAAACTCATTGTAAACTCACAAGACATTCCAGGAATTCGCTACGGGTGTTGCCGTTGTAGGCATGGCCTGCAGAGTGGCGGGGGGCAACCATAACCCCGAGCAGCTCTGGCGCTCCCTTCTTGAAAGGAGAGATGCCTCGGGCGAGATTCCGCCTCTGCGCTGGGAGCCATATTATCGAAGAGATCCAAGAAACGCCAAGGAACTCAGCAACACCACTTCCCGTGGTTATTTCCTGGATAACTTGGAGGATTTTGATGGTCAGTTCTTCGGTATCTCGCCGAAGGAAGCAGAACAAATGGACCCCCAACAAAGAATTTCCCTAGAGGTCGCTTGGGAGGCTCTAGAATGTGCCGGCATTCCGACAAAGAGCCTCTCTGGCAGTGACACTGCTGTGTTTTGGGGTGTGAACTCGGATGACTACTCGAAACTTCTGTTAGAGGATCTGCCCAATATTGAAGCTTGGATGGGCATCGGAACTGCCTACTGCGGTGTTCCTAACCGAATTTCATATCACCTTAACCTCATGGGTCCAAGTACTGCAGTAGATGCGGCATGTGCCTCATCGCTTGTTGCAATCCACCATGGGGTACAGGCAATCAAGTCTAACGAGTCCAAAATTGCCATTGTCGGTGGTGTTAATGCTATCTGTGGTCCAGGCCTTACGCGAGTTCTTGATCAAGCGGGTGCCATCTCATCTGAGGGGTTTTGTCGTTCTTTCGACGATAATGCCAAAGGTTATGGTCGTGGGGAAGGTGCTGGAGCGATCATCCTGAAGAACCTTCGACAAGCTTTCCTTGATGGTGATCACATACTTGCTGTCATAAAAGGAAGTGCTGTTGCTCAGGATGGGAAAACGAACGGAATAATGGCGCCAAATGCTAAAGCACAAGAGCTGGTTGCAAGAACCGCCCTTAAGGTAGCCAAGATCGATCCACGTACTATCAGGTATGTCGAGGCACATGCGACATCCACTCCCCTTGGGGACCCGACAGAGATATCTGCTATTGCCGACGTATATGGACTGGGAAGACAGCCAGAAGACCCATGCTATATTGGATCAATAAAGCCTAATATTGGCCATCTTGAAGCCGGAGCCGGTGTCATGGGCTTCATAAAGGCTATATTAGCACTTAGAAAGGGTATACTTCCTCCACAAGCAAACTTGAAGAAGCTCAACAGCAAGGTGGACTGGGACCGCTCTGGAGTCGAAGTTGTCCAACAAGCCACCAAATGGCCGGAGTCGGATGAAGTCCGTCGTGCTGCGGTCTGTTCTTATGGATATGGTGGCACTGTCTCCCACGCCGTTGTCGAGGAATTCACGTCTCCACCCAAGCCCGAATTGTTTGATGAGTCTCTAGATGGTGGCCCGGGCATTTTGCTTCTATCTGGTCCACAGGAGAAACGCATTTCTGTGCAAGCTAAGACCCTGCAATCATGGCTTTTAACCGAAGGCCGCAATCAAAACTTGAGGGAGATCCTCACAACCTTGGCGACAAGAAGAGACCACCACGACTATCGAGCGGCAGTCATAATTGATAGCTATGAAGATGCTGTAAATGCACTCAGTCATCTCGCCAGTGGTGAAAGACACTTATATACTACACAAAGCAGAGTCTTCGGATCAGACATCAGCAACGATGTAGTCTGGATCTTTTCTGGCCACGGTGCGCAATGGACTGACATGGGAAAGGAATTGCTAAACAACAAAGTTTTCTATCAGGCCATTCAACCCCTGGATGAGCTGATCCAGGCTGAGATTGGCTTGTCTCCGATCCAAATTCTTCAGACTGGTGACATTGATTCGTCAGACCGTGTTCAAATTCTTACGTACGTAATGCAGATCGGTATCAGTGCGGTGCTCCAAGGCAACGGATTATTCCCACAGGCCGTTATCGGTCATTCTGTAGGGGAAATCGCAGCTAGTGTAGTTGCTGGTGCTCTCTCTCCCGAGGAGGGGGCTCTGATTGTGACCAAGCGAGCAGCTTTATACCGTCGAGTTATGGGTTCAGGAGCCATGATCCTTGTGAACCGTCCATACAGCGAAGTTGCTCGGGAACTTGGTCAGAGAAATGACATAGTCGTTGCTATTGATTCTTCGCCATCATCATGTGTCGTTGCAGGAGCCAATGATGCAGTAACTCAAGCTGCCGAGGATTTCAAGCAGCGTGATATTAAGACTTTTACAGTCAAGACTGACATTGCCTTCCATAGCCCCATGCTGACTGAACTTGTGGAGCCTCTGACTGATATTCTCAAGGATAGCTTGTTTCCAACACCACCAACAGTTAGGCTGTACTCCACATCACTTCTTGATCCACGGGGCCAAGACTCTCGCGATCTCAAGTACTGGGTTGACAACATGATCAACCCTGTACGTCTCACATCTGCAGTAAAAGCTGCTATCGAAGACGGATATAGACTGTTTTTAGAAGTATCGAGTCATCCGCTTGTTTCTCACTCTGTCAACGAAACTTTAATGGACATTGGCATCGAAGATTATGCTGTGGTCCCTACTTTGCTCAGACAGAAACCATCAGAGAAAAGTATTCTCCACGGTATCGCACAGCTTCACTGCAAAGGTGCCCGTATCAACTGGCTGGCTGGTATGCCTGGTTCATGGGCTTCAGACTTGCCTACGACATCCTGGCTGCACAAACCAAGCTGGCGAAAGATCGATACCGCTCCTCTCAATCCTGATATCGTCCACGACGTGAATAAACACACGCTCCTTGGTCAGCGCATTGTCGTTGCAGGTTCTAGCACCGTAGTGTATACTACAAAGCTTGACAATGATAACAAGCCATTTCCTGGGTCTCATCCCTTGCATGGAACTGAAATTGTCCCTGCTGCTGGCCTGGTGAATACATTCCTCAAGGCCACGGGTGGAAATGTCCTCCACAACGTTGTCCTACGTGTCCCGGTGGCAATTAATGCACCACGGTCCATTCAGACTATAGTACAGCAGGAGCAGGTAAAGATCATGTCACGACTCATTCAAAATGAGCAGAATGATGAATCATCATGGTTGACCCACACCACAACCCAGTGGAGCTCTGAGCAGCTATCATCTGACGGTCACATTGATATTGCGGCCGTAAAGATGCGCATTGGAACCAGACTTAGCGACAACTTTTCTATCGATTATCTCGACAAGGTAGGTGTTTCTGCCATGGGATTCCCATGGGCTATCACAGAGCATTACGGTAATACCAAAGAGATGATTGCTCGTGTTGATGTGGCACCTACTGTCAATGGTGATGCTTCCCTCCCTTGGGACTCATCCTCTTGGGCGCCCATCCTTGATGCAGCGACCTCTGTCGGTTCCACGATATTTTTTAACAAGCCACGACTTCGGATGCCTGCGCAAATTGAACGAGTGGAGATCTTTACCGACCAAGATCCACCCAAAGTCGGCTGGCTGTATGTGCAAGAGGCTTCGGAAATCTATGCATCTCACGTAAGTATATTGAACGAGGATGGTCAAATTATCGGAAAGTTCACCTCAATGCGCTTCTCTGAGATTGAGGGAACTCCTGGCGTAAGCGGCAGTATGGAGAGCTTAGTGCACCAACTTGCCTGGCCCCCGGCTACCCTGGCAGAGGAGCCTCTTCCGATTAACAGGGTCATCCTGATCTCTGGTGATCCAGCAGTGCTAAATATATACGCAGCAACACTTCCAATGAAGATCCGATCGTATCAATTCTCATCCGTACAGGAGCTCATTGCCAGTGCTGCGTCCCTTCCCCTCCAAAAAGGAACTATCGTGGCCTACATACCAGGTGAAGTCGAATCTTTGGACCAGATCCCCAAGGCAGCTCAGTCGTACACGTGGGAGGCTCTCAAGCTTGCCAAGTTCGTTATCAACGGCTCATTTCATTTGAAAGCTTTCCTCATTACAGCTAATGTAGGGGAAGGCAAAAGCCCCACAGCACTTGCCCAAGCACCATTGTTTGGTTTGGCTAGGATCATTGCTAGTGAGCACCCTGATGTCTTTGGTGGACTTATTGATACCGAGGACAAGATATTCCCACTCTCCACCATGAAATATATCCAGGGAGTTGATGTCATACGCATCAATGACGGAGTAGCCAGAAATGCGCGTTTGAGAAGTCTGCCTCGTGACAAGCTTCGTCCTGCTAGCCAGACCGCAAAACTCCTACCCCGACCTGAGGGGGGCTACTTAATAACCGGTGGACTAGGTGTTCTAGGCCTCGAGGTCGCAGACTTTTTAGTTGAGAAAGGAGCGAGGCGAATTATCCTAATTTCACGACGAGCGCTGCCACCTCGCAAAACTTGGGATTCAATCAAAGGTGACATAGGAAATACTCTCATCAAGATCCGAGATATGGAGAATCGTGGAGCTTCCATTCATATCCTTTCTTTAGATATCAGCGGCAAAAATGCTGCCCAGGAACTGTCTGATGCGCTCGATCGCCTCTCCTTGCCTCCCGTACTTGGAGTGGTTCATGCAGCCGGTGTGCTGGAGAACCAACTGGTTCTTGAGACAACAGAAGATTCGTTTTCCCGCGTTCTCGCACCTAAGATCAGTGGCGCACTTGCCCTCCACCAAGTCTTCCCACCTAATTCGGTCGATTTTTTTGTCCTCTTCTCATCCTGCGGTCAGCTCTTTGGCTTCCCAGGTCAAAGCTCCTACGGCAGTGGCAACGCATTCCTCGACACTCTGGCCACGCATCGTGCGGCATTGGGTGACAACGCCGTCGCGTTTCAATGGACGTCGTGGCGTGGAATGGGCATGGGTGCCAGCACGGATTTCATCAATGCAGAATTAGAGAACAAAGGAATCACTGATGTCACGCGTGATGAAGCTTTTGGTGCGTGGTTACACCTTGCACAATATCAAATCGACCACGGTGTCGTATTGCGCAGTTTGGCATTTAATGAGGGTGAGCCTCTTCCCGTACCAATCTTGAACGACATTGCGGTTCGACGCATCAGCACTTCTTCGAATGGCACTGCAGAAAACATGAATGGAACCGTATTTGGTGCCGGAGAAGACACTATTCCTTCCTCTGGTCCAGAACTCAAGACCTACCTCAATGAAAAGATTCGCGGCTGTGTTGCTAAAGTTCTACAACTTGACGCAGATGACGTTGATTGCAAGTCAGCCCTCTCTGATTTGGGAGTGGACTCAGTCATGACTGTAACTTTGCGCCGACAGCTTCAGCAGACTCTCAGAGTTAATGTTCCACCCACTTTGACTTGGAGTCATCCGACGGTCGCCCATCTTGTGGAATGGTTCGCTGAAAAGCTGGCCAAATAGAAGTTAGGTACAACGGTGATAGGATCACGACCAAATGGCTATATCAGATAGATATGGAGAGAATAGATAGATAGATAGATAGATAGCTGCACCAGATTTACTTTTTGTGACGGTTAAAGTATCAGGTTACCAGTATATTGACCTTTATTTTTGCTATAGCTTAGCTTATTTTTTTTATAGCCAGTTAGAGGTTGGGAGTCTACTGTTTGATATGATAACTAATTCCCCGGAGAGAACTACGTGCTTATCCACGTAACGTCAATGCTAAATGCTTGAATACTTCTGAAACGCCTACAAAGATCCGGGAGGCGAGGAGGCGAGGAGGCGAGGGGGGAGGGGAAACGTAAGAATCAATTATTGCCATTGTTTTTGAATTAAAGGAATTTCTGATATCTCTATTTCTCTAAAGTTCAAAGCAGTTCACTAAACAGAATCTACTCTATATCCCCAAATTCTAGAATGTTTCCGCCCGATGTTCTCCCATTACTAAAATAAGACAAAACTTACATGAAACGTCGAAAGGACTGGAACAGCGATAGAGAACCCCGTAAGAAGGGTGAGAAGGAGAGTGGAGGAAAGAAAGGAAAAAAAAAAAAGGCAAGTATTGGTCATTATTCATTGAAGAGAATTGCTTGATAGCAGTGGTAGCTAAATCAAGCCATCGCTCTGAATAAACACATCAGTTATACCTCTGGATTAAAATCAGTCCAGGAGTCAAGGATTGTAGAATTACTCTGCATCCAATGTGCTCTATTCCCATTGAACATATCAGCGGACATTGACAAAGGCAAATTAGTTGCTGCAATAGTTGATGACAATTCAGTCAGCGATGTCGTTGGGGGTATGAACTCAAGCGACGGTATCTGTGACAGTTGCAGTTCATTGTTCGCCTGCAGACTCTGCGGTGCCACATTGGAGGGAGATACCTGCTTTAGCGACAAGCCCTGGGTCTGCTGCGATGGAGATGATTGGGTTGATCGCCGTTGTGGCGCGGCAAGACTCTCGCGGAATCTCTCGGTGAGCAGCTCAGCACGGCAGCTGACTTCTCGTGCTACCTGGGCAGCGTTTATAGCAGCCGAGAAATGGCTCCCTAGGTGCTCCAAGGTGCTGATGGCAGTTTGTAAGGACTTGCGAGCTGACGGAGTCGGCGGGCAAACTGGGTTTGCAAGAATGAATCCTAGCGTGCAAAGAATCGCATCCCACTGGTATTGAAAGATAAAAGACCAACCTCTAAGTAGGTCTGTCTCCAAAAGCACCTGGTTCAGTATACTCGTCATCGCCATTGCATGGTTCAGACACGCAGTGTTATGGCCATCCGCCAATGGAGTGAGAGAAGTAGCCACAGGTGGGAAACGCAGAAATGGGCGTAAGGTAGAGATCTGAAAATGGTGGTAGAGCAGTTCGAGAAGAAGGCGCTGTCGCTGTAACCAGAGAGGAATATAAGGGTCCAAACTGAGGGTAGCTCGATAAACAGAGAAAGGTTCTCCAGCTCCGTTGCGATAGTTCTTGAGAGAGTTCGGAACATTCTGTACCCATTCTTGTATCACAACCGATTCACGGGCCAAAAATCCCGCTATGATTTCAGTAGTACGTGGATCATCATAAATGTCTTGAACATCGTTGGCATTGAGCAACTCGGAGCACTTATTGCGGAAGGCTGTTTGAACGCCACAAACAGCAGCAGTCAACCTAATGCATTGATTGTGAAAGCTAAGCCAGCTGATGTCCTCATGATCGGACAAAAGCATAGTACCAGAGAGACGGGCATGATCTCGATCGTCACCGGGAAGACCACAACTAATGTCTGAAGTATGAATGAGTGGCGGACGTCCGAGAGTCATCGAGAGCTGGCTGTCTAAACGATATAGTGTCCACCATATTCTGCGGTGCAGTTCCTGTTCTTCCCGCGTTGTACCGTCCAAAGGGCAAAGGTGTAGTCGTAGGGCGTGTCCAATTCTCACAGCAACCCCAAGATTGATATGGGCAGCGTTGAGGAGAGATGAATTGTATAAGTAAATAATTGCGTAAATATGAGTTTGCAAAGTCATGATCGAGGGATGTTCGACCCTATTTGACAGGAACTTCTGACTCCTGCGGTAGAAAGCCTGGCCCACCATGTTTGCATTCTCTGCATGAGAGACCTTTTCACTACCTTGGCTATCCTCGTCATTAATCAGGAAAGTGCTACCATATTGCATGCAAACGGCCAAAAGAACATCTACGAGTGGAGATCGTTTGCGAATATGTTGACCATCAGGGCGAGGTTGGAACCATAACGAATCATAATATTGGCGGAAATCTGCTTCGGAAATGATAGGGTATACGCAGTGGAAGGACTGCCAGAGGAGATTGAGGAAGTATTCCTCTTGGGATCTAGTCAGATCTACGACCTCTTCTGTGCCTTCGACGCTACCGTCCTGGGCCAGAGGGCTAGCACCTGACCTTGATGGCTGCTGTGGAGAAGTAGAGTTGTTGAGCTGTGCGACGCATGCATGCAGCTGAGACTCCGAGAAAGGCTGGTTGAGTGCCTCTGAGAGATAGCGAGTGATTCGGGTCACAAAGTATGAAGATGACATAGGACCGTAGTAGATGGCACCAGCGCGCGTACTGGAATCCTGTATCCCTTCCCATTCCCTTTTCGTATTTGAAAGGTCGGAAAAGCAGTTTGCGCCATTCGCATAAGTAGTTGACGATGGCGGAGTGGCATATCCAGTCGGGCCTAGAGGCTGAGCATTCTTCTGTGTTTGAGCCTGAGCTTCTTCGGTTGCCTTCTTGACTTGTTCTTGGAGCTCTTTGACTTTGTTCCGTAAACGTTGGATTTCTCTAAGATTGATGATTAGCACGGGGTTGGGAATCGAACAGTCCAATGTGTGACAACAAGGCCATTGGTAACGGTGAAAGGAAAGACACATACCGGTTGGCTGCAGGTAATGACTGTGCTTCATGAGGCTTCGTATTGCTGCAGTGTCCCCCACGGTTGCGACAATTCTGGCATGGCTGCTTGTCGTCGCATTTGATACGATTCAGACGACACCAATCACAAGCTCTCGCCACTTGGGCCCGTTTCGGCCGCGGCGTGCTCGCCGGCACAGCCGACTTCTCATGCGACGGATCCGAGTTATTAAAATCAGCAGAAAATGTGGAAAACATGGTGATGAGGTCTCCTGACGAAGAGGGGATGGACTGATGGCATTGGCAAAGAGATGAATTAAAGATAGTTATTGAGGCTGAATAAAGGCCCTCGGATCGGGCCCTGATTACTGGGCTTCTGGGCGGGACGGGACACACGCTACTAACCGGAACTCAGGCTCCCCGATCCGTCCCGCAAACCTGCCACCCCACCTGAAGCTAGCAAGGAGCAAGCGGGAGATACGCACCACTATCCTGCGCATGTACATGTACCATATACAAGAATTGAGTATGCATGATCCTGACACCAGGCATCAGCGGCCATGCTCTAGATCTGTAACACCCTGCTGCTTACATCCGTCATCCTTCCGGTCAAGATAAGGTGTCGTGCCCGTCCTCATTCCCTAGATAGGCCTAAGGCCTAAGGCCTATCTAGGGAAAAATAGGAGATAAGATAAGCGAGAGCGGATGGGGGGTAAGTAAAGACGTCACCTACCACTTACCCTAGGGTGCTCTAGTTTCCGGGAGGGTGACATGGTTCCTGATCCTTCTCCAGGATCTGGGGGGAAAGCCGTCAAATAGCCCTTTGTATAGAGCATATCATAGTGGAGTGTATTTGTCCTCCATACATATACGGCCTGCAGAGACTACTCTGAGTCGGATACCAGTAATCCCTGGGATACCTTAATCTCTTGCGATATCCCGGGAATACATCCGCTCCATTTCAGGAAACGGAGTTAGCCCATCTGCATGAACGGATTTATCTCCCTACACCTTCCAGCGTCGCCAGCCGGAGCAACTCCTGGGCCATGGACTTGACTACATGTATTATGCTCAATCAAGTCATGCAATGGCACGAAAGTCTAGACCTGCATCGAATACTGTCGACTAAGCTTGAGTCCAATGTTCAACTCAGATATTAACTTTAACAAGATGATCGCCGTATCAATTGCCTAGATAGGTGACCGGTATAGGAGATGACATTTCCTTCATCAAAGGAGGTAAGCAAAAGCACCCTAGAGTTGCAGAGAAGTCTGTGACGGACGTATGTACCTAGGGATACCTATATAGGCTAATAACTGACAATGCGACGTTGCATGCAGCATTAGCTTGACAAAAATCACATCCCCGCAAACACCGAGTTTGGTCCATTATAATCATGGTGCAGGAGCAAATTACATCTAAGTTCTGTCGCTTCTCGTATATACTATACAGATACGGAGGCGTACGGCCAAGCTGCTAGACTTTTATAAATTTGATTGCGACAATGAGGTCTTACAATGTACGATAATGAGATTACATTTGATTACTTTGTTTCCGAAAACAGGCGTAAAAAATGTAGGCTTTTGAGGGGTAGAAGCGCAAAGAATTATCCTCGAAACCGTCTCCATCCTGAATCCATCCTCGATGCCAATATCTAGCGAGGAAATGATTAACAATGCCTGGCTTTATATATTTGTGCTTATCGATAATGTCAACATGCTATGAGTCTCATATAGGAAGATGCAAGATAACATATTGTAGATTCCTTCTAATATAAAGTACGAATACCTGCGCTAGGAATTAACAGTGGAGTTTTGAAATGGCCAGGTGGGACAAACTTCAGCAATGCAAATGAGAATGCAGATCGTCGCCACACAAAAGATTAAACCTCCAAAGCAAGCATCTATCAATTGGCGAAACATAATTATATCCTTTAGTCGACGCACGAATACTACACATAGCCGTGGCTTTCATCGGCGAATTTTGGTAATGTAAGTCATCACAAGAACCATAGTGAAATTAAACGCGATAAAGCCAATGAAGATACCAATGTTTGGATGTCGATGTGCAAAATCATATCCCCATTGCAAATACTATCCCATGGTCAGTTGTTTTCTCGCTGTTGAAGATTATGACTTACATAAGATTGGCCATCACGATATCGGCAGTATTGGCAATAATCTGTGCTCTCTGGGTTGAACAAATACCCTGTGGCCTCGTGCAAGAAATTGCCAGCATATTGGCCACAGGTAGTTCCGTTCGTTGGCCGGAATACAAATACTTCATCCTTTCGGCAATGGAGGGGTAAGTCTTGCAATATATCTACCGTAACACCCTCGCCCAGATAAAATAGAGGAGATATTTTATAATACCAGCGCCAACCAGACGGAGTCAATGGTTTTGGTGACAGGGTTCCCGCGAAAGTGTTGCAAAACATGAAAAAGAAACCGTTCGCCGTAAATGCTGCTTCAATATTTGGCATGAGAGATGCGCATAGCTGGGCAAGGCTCGTGGCGAAAACCGCGAAAAGTTCATACATGAGGAAGCTGTACCCTGCCCGTGACGAGGTAGCGAAATAGCCTACGGGAAAGTACCAGAGGAGCCAATACACAAGCGATGTGAGGAAAGAGTATGGCAACTCAACGACAAAAGCCGAGATAACAAAAGCCAGCCAGTGGTACGTCAGACTCTCCTTTTCGCGGTGAACGAAGATCTCACGGAGAGTCACGAATCGGGGTTGGACCTGGAGACCAAGTGGAGGTCCAACAATCAGTGACATGAATGCTGAGAAGACCCGATTGTAGGCGCCTCGCTGTGTAGCTGGTGACTGGAGATAGGTAAGTGAGTTTAGCAGCGAGTTTCCTACATTCATCCACAGCTTTGAGGTTGCATAATCAGGTTCCCTCCAATAGTAAAACCAGGTCCGTTTGACAACCACCGCCACCTGGATGTAAAATGGGACAGCATACAGCGATTCGTGGTTAGAATAACTAGGTCTGGGGGTTCGGCCGTCCGCTGTGACAACATTATTTTCCGACGCCCGCCTCTCTTTACTAAGGCTACTCTGGCGCCAAAGGCTAGCCCAGTCTGCTTGGACTTCTTTACGCGTACCCGCGCCGATGACTTCCAAAAAGTACTCAGCTGGGTTCTCTTTTTCACCACATGGCCTAGAATGCTGCTCGAAATATTGAATTGCCTTCCCGCAATCCATACCAAGGGGACCATCATATACCAATTTTCCACCTCGGCTTAGGAGGTACAGTTCGTCAAACGTTCCGATTAGCTCGGCAGCTGGCTGGTGGATTGTGCACACAACAGCCTGGCCTGAATCGGCCAAACGGCGGAGAAGTCGGACAATGGAGTAGGCAGACTGTCCATCAAGACCAGAAGTTGGCTCATCCAGGAATAGAATTTCCGGTTTTGCAGCCATCTCAACACCAATACTTACTCTCTTCCGCTGTTCGAGATTGAGCCCGGCACCTGGAACACCAACAAGAGCTTCAGCAATGTCCTCCATGCCGAGCCACTGGATGACCATTTCGACATATTCGTGCTTCTCATGCAACGGAATGGACTTTGAGCGTCGCAATTGAGCTGTCATCTGTAAGGCCTCTCTGACGGTCTGTGTAGGAAGGTGAATATCCTGCTGCTGGACGTAACCCATCTTCCCGCCAAAGGATTTTGGTAGAAGCTGGCCGTTGAGAGCCAGTGTTCCAGTTAATATACCTGCTGAAGAACGGCCCGCGAGTGCATTGAGCAGCGTGGTCTTTCCAGCACCAGACACGCCCATCAATGCTTTCAACTGCCCACTCTTTACCCAGCCGCTGAGATTGTCCAGCAAACGTTTCTCGGTATCTTTCACTTTGATGTCGAGGCAAAGCTCTGTCCAGGCCAGAGTATGGCTCTTGTCTTGCTCCTGGTCTCTGGCATAATGGATGTCCTTACTGCTATACCTTGACGCTTCTGGAGGTACATCCTCGATGATCTTTCCATTCTCGATGTCTGGCTTGCTGCCAACACCACGTAATTTGTCGGGCGCGTCTCCATGATAGAAAATTGTTGCAAGTCGTCCAGCAGGAGTCTTCAGTCTCTCCATTCCGATGCTAACAGAGTCATGCAAGATTAGTATTCGACACAGTGTTTAACAAAGATACGAGGAAAGAATACTAACCCAGAACAGAAGGATAAAAAAACGAAGATAGCAGCGTTGATACCGACATTCCTCCACAAGTGTGATTTCTCAAATCCGTACTGCGCCTGGAGATAGGAAATCCCGAGTACTAGCTCCTCTCCTGTGCGTGACCCAGCAACGGTGCACACCTGATTGGTTATGTTCGTGTATTCTGGGCCCGAAGGTACAAGGTCAGACGGACTGCATCTATAGCTCACATTTCGAAACTCGTTGACCATGACCGATTCAAAGGCATAGTACAACGGCTATATTATATTAGCTGACGTATGGACGGGTTCCGTTACCCAAAGACAAGCACCTACGTTTAGATACCGCAACCATCCCAGCCACACTTGCATCTGTGGAGGGGGGATATAGAGCCCCGTATACAGTACATACATATTGAAAAATATGCCAACGGGGAGCACTGCTCGATGCATATTTGACGAGAAAACTGCAACAGACCTGAAGAACATCGACAAAGCCAGATGCTCTATATAGACGATCAGGAACCAGGTGAAAAAGTGCTCAGCAGATCGTTGACAGCCGGTCAAAAAATATAGTGGAATATTGTAGAGAATTGCCGCAATCTTCCATACGATATCTGTCATGATGAGACCATAGGCATACGCAGTAGGACTGATCAGCTGGTATCTTTTCTGTTTCAGAATAAGTGGTCTCTGTGCAAATCCGTTTCCAAACTCGCTCATCGACTGCAAAGCAGGGACTAGAACTGAATAGAATAGAGCCGATGCAAAGATGAAGAGCGACTGGGTCGAATGTTTCTGGTTCCTGAACAACGTTCCCAGCACCAAACTTTGAATAATGATGCATGCTGGCTCAATCGCCCATAAACTGTAATCACTAGTGATGATCCGGAATTGACGACAAGCACAGTACCATATCTGCAGATAAATAGGGAGAGAAAATTGTCGCTCTTTGGCTATTGCAGCAGTATTGTTGGTCGGGATCGTCGCTATCTGCACCGACGTCTGAAGGTCTTGATAAAATCTGCTGCTTCGAAAAGCACTTTCGAACTCAACAGCACTTTTTGGAACCTGGTGTTCTCGTCCTTCTTGCACCCGCCGTACCTCTGGGTCAGCAGACATGGAGTTCAAAAAATCCGAAAGAGTCGTCGTTGGCAAACTTTCAAAGCCCAAACTTTCAAAGTAACCTTTCGCCTCGCTCACCTTACCATAGAAAATCTGACGACCAGAGTTTATTACGAGTACCTTATCGAAGAAAGGTACGATTGCATCGCTACCTTGATAAACACTCATGGCAGTTACACACTGACTTTGAGTAGTCCACTCACGCATCATCTCAATGAACTCCACCGCAGTTGAGGAGTCTAGTCCGTTGGTGGGATTGTCCAGGCATATGAGACTATACAACCTGCCGTCAGCCTCTCACCCACCCCCCGAACAATGACGAAACAACTTACCGAGCACATGTGAGCAGGGCCTCTGCTAAAGAAACTCGCCTTTTCTCTCCTCCGCTGACCCCTCGAATGTAAGCGTCGCCGACCCTTGTATGAAGGACGCTGTCGAGGCCCATGAGCTTTGCCAGCTGACTGACTATGAGATCGATCCTACTCCTCGGTACTTCTGGACCACATCTTGCTCGCATCGCAAAACATAACGTTTCTGCTACCGTGAGAGTTGGGAAATGATCATCAGACTCGGCTATCATGCATCAGCTCATATTTAATACGAGTCACTGGCCATACTAACCGCAGAATACAATGTCTTGAGGGCGCTTCGCAGCCATCTCCGCCAGGGGATGCCCTCCGAAAGTAATTTTACCAAGGACGCCTCTATATTCGTACCACATGGAGGAGATTGTCTTCAGAAATGTGGTACATCCACTGCCAGGTTTTCCGATTACGAGAAGCATTTCTCCCTGCTCAATGGTCCCTGAAAACCCCCTCAGGATTGGTCGAGATGGCTGCCCTCCCAAGCGATTTTGAATGGGACTCAGGACACCGAAACCTGATTTTGCGACGGATGCAATATTAGGGGCTGCTTGAGACTTCGCCACTTGTCAGTACATCCCTTCTTGCCTATTGCATCGGTTGCGGGTCGTACATACTCCTGTTCCGCTGCCTTCGACAGAAACGTTGTCGAACACAATGTTTGTTCCGTGTTGGCTGGATGCATTTCGGACCTCAAAGAATTTTCGTACAATTTCAGAAATCGCCTCTCCTGCAGCACTCTGTGACGAGCTTTCAGATGAAGCACTCTTATCAACCAATTGCTGTTTCTGCGCAGATCTTCCAGATGGAGTAGGCGTAGCGTTTTCTGCAGTTACGTGAGACACAAAATCAGGGGCTACCATGTTTAGCTGATGGTCGGACATAGTGACTAGTTTTGTGCTGAACTCGAGAAACCAGTAGGTTGAGATGGCACCTTGATGAACAGTAACAGAATTTCACGTCCCCCATAGCGACAGGAAGGAGGGAATTCAAAATTAAAAAAAAAAAAAAGACCAATTTTAATATCATGGGTACAACACGAATTCCTGTGGATAAATGAAGAATCGAGCTATTCCTGTTCAATGCGGTTTCTAATCCAAAATTGACTGATGCGTATTACCCCCAAGGAGTTTCGGAGTTCCGATCTGAATTGCCGAATCGAGTAAGCGCCGTTCAATCTATATGGTGTCTTTCCTCATGCAAGTCGCTCTTGGCCCGAGGGAGTTGCCCCGGGTTGGTCTTATTTAGATGGTTACTTTGAGATGTGCCTTCGAGTTGCTTTATAAGAAAGTGTGCCACCCTCACAGGGCCTCATCCTTCAAGATATGTTAGAACTAAGATCAACATAACATTAGTACAAATTGACATCCGAGTTTCAGGCCCATTCCTCAGCACACACCTTAATCTAACTCATCAAGATGGTTCTAGTAACAGGACTGAACGGTGCTCATGTTTTAATTACAGGTAGGATGCTCCTCTTCTCACATGACGTCACTAGCTAATTCACTAGGTGGTACCCGGGGCATGGGCCAGGCGATGGTGCACCAATTCCTACAAGAAGAAGCCAACGTGTCCTATTGCGCCCGTACAGTTACAAACACTGAATTTGACGAGTTTTATAAGATGTTGCCTGAAGGCAACAGAGCCCGGGCTGTTGGGACTGCATTTAATGTTGCTTCCAAAGAAGCAATCATCGACTGGGTGAAAAGCTCTGCTGAGAGATTTGGCAAAATCGACGTGATAGTTGCAAATGGTAATCCCACCCTCTCTCTCTTCTGACTTCCCATAATCCCAATTATAATATTTTGTCTTTAATTCTTCTTGATCTTCTTACCTACGTCTTTTATCCCCCACGACTTTCGAGGACTTACCTCCTGACGGAACACATACAGCATCGCCCATGCACATGGAAGGCGAGACAGAGCACTGGAACGACAGCTTCGCCATTGATGTCATGGGGTTTGTTGAGCTCGTAGCGGCAGCAACTCCCTACCTCGAGAAGTCGCCTCAAGCATCCATCATAGTGCAGAGTTCTTTCATGGGTCGCGAGTTCTATCGCAGCCCACCAGCCGCTTATGGGCCGTGCAAGGCTGCTCAGCTACAATATGTCCAGGAGTTATCTCACTATTTAGGTCCAAAAGGCATTCGGGTGAATGCGATTTCTCCTGGACCCATTCTTTGCGAAGGGGGCCCCTGGGAGAAGTACTCGAAGCTTATGCCGGAATGGGTAGAGGAGCAGCGGCTGAAAATTCCTCTCAAGAGACTAGGCGGACCGAAAGAGGTGGCCAACGTTGCTGTCTTTCTAGCAAGTCCACTGGCCAGCTTTGTAACTGGTACGAATGTGTTAGTGGACGGTGGAATCCATGTTGGTACTCAGTTTTAGATGCAGGAATGTGAGATCAAATCTTAGCTCCTTAGCAGCTTCTTCTCTCGTGAGAATAATACATGAAACTTAGAGCACATCCTACGTAAGACGAGTCTTTGAAAATTACATAATTTGAACATGCAAGATAGATACACATTATCTACTAAAAAAAAAAAAACCAAGCTATACCAAATAATGCTCTAAGACTCAAAGTCACCGATGACTACGTACTAAATGTAAAAGCAAGAAAACAGTTACGAATATATGTGATAATCACATTGTGATTTCCACAGTCAAAGTTTTCCGACCAAGACTTTAAATGAACAAATTAGAAGTCCACAGGCGACATCTAGTCAACCTGTTACACAGTAGGAAAACAACTGGTCACTAAGTATCCTAAATAATCTGGTCTCTGAAAGCCCTAGTGCTGAATTGTTCGGAGTCCAGAAGGAAAAAGGTATTTTAGCGAAACTTAGAGGAATCAAACTGCTTTTGGAGCTATCGGAGTTCTTTTTTAGAAGATTCCTAATTCTGACACCTAGTTCCTATAGGGGAATAGTCTTATGCGGCCCAGCCTGCTCTAGCAATCAAGGGAGCCATTCTCAAGAAATCATACCGTATCGAGTGAGAACTAATCTTAAGTGCTCGAAGGAAATTGTCTCTTTGTATACGGTATACCTTCTTGGTGAAAAACTGGAGCTACAAAAAGAGGCTTGATGTGTTTAGTGGCAATTGGGAATAGAAGAGCGGGTTCTCCTGAACCATGTAGGAAAAGTGTGGAAATGTTAAGTACGGGTCCGTTTTGGGCAACTGAATTAAAGCTCTAAGCTGAATTCAAGTCTCCAATGGACAGTATTGGTCTCATATATAATGACGTTGTCTGTCCTATATCCAAGAGATCTGCACACCGGGTTTCCATCGGGCCTGATCTTGGAAAGTAGAAACTTCTCCGGCCATGCAGTGGTTACTTTTCCTCCTCTCCTTTCCCATATTTCCCTTTGTTTCTGGTTCTGTTTTTCAATATTCAGATTGTCGCTGTATGCCTGGTGACGAGTGCTGGCCATCATCGGAGGATTGGTCTACTTTGAATGCGACTATAGGAGGGAGACTGGTGGCTACAACGCCACTAGGTCAGCCATGTCACATCCCCTATTATAATGCCACCGAATGTCAATACCTGCAATCAGAATGGACACAGCCGGAACTTCAGTAAGTCGTTAAACCCCTATTGATCAAGTTCCCTCAATAATTTGTCTCTTAAGTGACGCCTCGTCGTCTTCTATCATGGCAGCTGCTGTTGCAAACGAAACGTGTGATGCTTTCACACCCATATCAAAGCCTTGTACTTTGGGAAATATGGTGGAGTATGCTGTCAATGCATCTTCGCCAGAGGATTTCACAAAGACTATTGACTTCGCTCGGGAAAAGAACATTCGTTTGGTGATTCGGAACACTGGTCATGAGTAGGTAGATACTGCATCTTATCGTCTTGTCTTTATCAGAAATTAAACTTCTTGCCCCAAGGTTGATTAATCCGTCTCTAGTTATCTAGGCAAATCTACAGGTGCGGGTGGTCTGTCGATCTGGACACATTACCTTAAAGATATTGATTTCCTTAACTACACCAGTCCAGACTATGCTGGACCAGCCGTGAGAATGGCAGCAGGTGTACAAGGAAGTGATATATATGAAGCTGCTAATGCGCAAGGTGTTGTCGTTGTAGGTGGCGAATGTGCTACCGTAGGTCCTGTGGGAGGTTTCACCCAAGGAGGAGGTCACTCGGCGTTGAGTTCCAGGTTTGGGCTTGCTGCTGATCAAGTTCTAGAGTGGCAAGTTGTCGATGGACATGGGCAACTCTTATCAGCATCCCGGACGGTGAACTGTGACCTGTACTGGGCCCTCAGCGGCGGGGGTGGTGGCACGTACGGCGTCGTCTATTCCATGACTGTCAAAACCTTCCCAGACTTCCCTGTCGCAGGTGTAGTTTTGAAATTTTACGCTCAGAACACGACTTCAGCCAACTTCTATAGCGCAATTGGTCTCTATCATCAACACCTGCAAACATACACTAATGCGGGTGGAATGGCCATCGCCGAAATCACCAACACCTATTTCTTCCTGACGCCTCTTACTCTCCCCAAAATAACTGCAAATGAAGCTAAGGACATGATCCAGCCATTCATCCAAGATTTAATAGATCTTGATATCCCCTATGAGCTCAATATCACGGAGTCGGCGACCTACCTTGAGCATTATTCGAAGCTAATTGAACCAAACCCTACCCAACTAGTGGAGAATGGCCAATATGGTGGCCGACTCATACCGCTGCATGTGATTGAGAACAACAACACTGAACTCACCAAAGCTGTCAGAAGGATTACCGAGGATGGAGTGGTCTTTGTCGGTATCGGTTTGAATGTTTCTTCCGCGGTCACAGGGGACATAAGCAATTCTGTTCTCCCTGCATGGAGGACTGCTGCCATGAGTGTCATCTTGTCAACGTAAGTCTGCTATTTTCTAAAAAAAAAAAAAAAAAAAAA
>JAPVCE010000021.1:52333-64891 GCA_029606265.1 Paecilomyces dactylethromorphus
AGACATCTGGATGATAATCACTATCTTAATGGCATACCGACCTTGTCTCAGGAGATTTGGATGACTTCCTCTTCTACACGAGAGACTATACATTCCTGGAAAAAGAGACTTTAGTGCCGCAAAAGATCACACCGGAGGTCCAATATTCTCTTAGCAAATTTCTCGTTGATTGGATATTACGGCTAGCATATAATTACTAGTGCCTAAACCGAAACCACGATTGTGAATCTTGACTATAACGAATTAAATTAGACACACACTTTTATTTGTTATAATGAGAATTGACTAATTCAAAATAGTGTAGACTATGAATCTCACCAGCCGGACAATTCTATTTTCTATAACGAATTTTGTATGAGTAGAAGGCGAGTTGAAATATTCGTTACAATGGTATAATGAATGGAATACCAATTCTATTGGCTTAAAAAAGTGGGGCATATCTGTTCCTTGTGATTCAATTTACGGAAGTATCAGGGGAAGTCTAGTTTAGATTCGGTGCCTTTTTCCTTATTTAGAATAGCCACCCTTGATATACTTGGTGTTAAAAACACAAAGCGACAGAGCCAGCCTATAAAAGAGACTTTAACCTGCAGGCATCCACCAATCGGCAAATAGAGATAACGGGAAATCAACCTTCGGATATGTAAATTATACACTAAGCAGCTGACAGTCGTATAGCACACTTAATGGCGCAATCGCCTCAGTATGATTGTATCCTGGATTTAATGCCATAATCTGACCAGGAGTAATATTGTAGAAGTTGGCAAAATCCTGAAGTGTACCGTAACTAAAAGTAAAATCGGACATAGTGCAGGCGGTGTTCTCGCAAACAGGGATCTTGACACTCTGGCCAGACTCGAGTTCGTCATAAGGACCGGGATTCAACGCCTTGAGGTAGCCTGTCTGCGCGGAGAATGATGTTATGGAGTCCATAGTAAGATTGAAACGGACATTGGCGATCTTTTGGAGTGTATCGCCCGGTTGAATTGTGTAAACATGGGGGCCACCGTAGACGCAAGTATTGTTGGTGTTGGTGTTGTTGATTTGAAAGCAAGAGTCATCATCGGGGAAGGTCGGAATAGCAGGAATATTAAAAACCTCCTTCTCATAAATAATGAGAGGATCCTCAAGCACATTTAGGCGTGCAATATCGCAGGCGCCGACGCTATACTGCTTAGCGATATCAAAGATCGTCTCGTTTGCGGTCACAATATGAGTGGTGTTCGAGATCGTCACGTTGAGATTAATGACATTAGGGCTAATGGAGAGAACTGTTAAGAGAGTCAATAAATACTTTAAAGACAATAGATATACTTTAGGAACTAAGTCCGAAATATAAAGAGGCTAATATTGCGTATACCAGTATATCCATTGACAACGACAATGAGAGTGGCTAGTCCTCTGAAGAGTAAATATCCGAGAGTAGACATGTCGCAACGTGATAAAAACAATAAGCACGACGAAGCCAGAGCTACCGACTACTCAGAATTTGGTTCACAGAATAAAAAACCTTCGAAATTATATGGATTTAGGGTTCGGTTGCTAACTTTCGATAAGTAAAGAATCTTCCAGTTAGTATTTATATTCGAATATTTATTACTATGACCTCGTTAAATCCTGCTTGTTTTATACTAGTACAATCATAACAGTGTTTGTCTTCTCTAGTATTATGTGGCTTATACCCCACAACGGAATGTCGGCAACCTACACTTCCGCATTACAACGCTCTATTATGCCGCGAAATTAATACATGGGACTTGCCAAAATCGCGCTTACAATGCGTCCGTTTTCTCTAGTATAAGGATATTTCGACTTATTTTCTATAATATTGAGGTTTGGAGGAGATAATTAATGGCACAATTCTACTAGGATGGCCATAACGAGACCTCTTTTATTCGATACTACGGACAGCTCGGCGGCTAAAAAACTAGCTGCAGATTGAACATATAAAATATTTCCGCAATAGGATAGGGTCGCCGAGAACTAGCAGTAAAAAATCTTTTAATAAATTTATCATATTTATAATCAAGATTCCGAGAAAAGGTTGCAGTCATTGATTATAAAGCTACTCGGCGATGATAATCTCTTAAATAGTGCATTTTAGGCCCCTCAATTCCGACCCGGATTTGAAGGTTTACTCGCAGATGAAATCTTCGACTCACTTCCTAAAGATTAGCATGCATTACATATTGCAGCTTATTGGGATCTGGGCGGAACAGTCGAAATCATTCTGGAAGCTGCTGCAAATGCGTGCGCAATTAATTCTTAAAAATGGACCCCCTCTGCACTGGGCATGCTCGAATAATCATTTTCTCGTTGCCAATCTGCTTGTCTAAAAAGGAGCGTATGTCAATTCTTTAGATATATAGGGTTGGGATTCACTTTTCTGGGGGATTTTCATTGCAAATTTTGAGCTTGTTCGTCTGCTTCTTTCCAACGGGCCAGACCACTGGTTTCGAAGTAGCCTCGGATGGACGCTGTTGCATTGGGCCATTTCTGGTGGTCATTTATCTGTCGTAAAAGAGCTTCCGGGACACCATTCGCGGTTAATAAAAACAGTCCCACGACTTTATATAATGATAATGGCACAGATTAAAGCCTATTCTCAAGGTATTATCTCTTCCGCAGAGTTTGCAGCAGATACCTAAGATACCGACCTGTTCAACATTTTGGTGCAGCACTTGGAAACCCGAAGAGGAAAATTAGGTGATGCCAAATTTAACTGTGTTTGGAAAAGTGCCAAGTTTGATTTTCCAGTTTTTATAAACTCTTGGAGAACCCCCACTAAGGGTGAAAGGATGAACGGAATCGAATCATTTGTCCCAAACTTCAGTAGCCGCTAGTCGGACAATGAGAGAGAGAACGCTTTTTGTTTAACCTTTCTGCGTTGAAAGTCTGCTGTCTTGCTAATGTCTGCAATTCATGACGGATAACTTGTATCTATTCAGATGTTTGCTAAAATTGGCTCTCGTTTCAACAGAATTTGTGCACCACACATTGCAGCATATCGCCATGATCCTCGCTATGTGCAATATTTGTTCGAAAATAGTGCAGATGCTACGTTTATATACCATTGAGAAAGGACAACATTACATCTAGCTATTATGAATGGCCTTGAACGATACCTGCCTCTCATTCGTAGTGAATCCAATGTGAATAAGCTTAGGTTAGGTTAGTTAGGTTTAGGTAAAGAATGCAATTAAACCAATCGTTAAAGTAAGGAGCCGGAAGTTTAATTAGAGTTCTAGGTAATTTTTGCTTAGTCATATACCTACGGGAACTTAACCCGGTTAGGAACGTCCTCACCCCCAAACTGCGAGGGGATAGTTCGGTTCGGTTTCGGGTCGGTTTTTTTCGGTTTAGAAATGCCAGTCTAGAAACACACTCAATCTCCAATGTCTCCTCTTGCTTTTGCTGCTGCCTTTTGCTGCCTGTGCCAGTCTTCCGCATATTTGACTCGAAATCCATGTTCAAAAATAGCTCTAATTTCCTCCAGATTCATACCGCCAGCCTCTGGGAAACAGAAGTAGACAAAGACCCACCCAAGAAAACATAATACGGCATAGAAACCGAAAGTCCCAGATGGCGTGATGCTCTCCATCATTGAGAGAAAAGTGGCAGAGACGACAATATTAGGACCCCATACTGATGTTGTCATTAACATAGTACCTACAGCTCGAACTTCCATTGGGAGAAATTCGTTAGCCTGCCAGGGAACACAACCGAGACTTGCAGCATAGAATGCTACAAACAGTATCATCATAACCAAGACAACATAGGCGGGCCACCCAATGGTATCGCTAGTCAGCTTGAGGGTGTGCCGATCAAGTGGAATCCATTTAAAGGCGACGGCTGCCACGATGAGGCAGACTGGCATAATCCACATCGTCCACAGGAGGATACGACGACGACCAGAGCGATCAATCCAGAATATTGAGAACACAGTGAACTAGGATGAGTTGCTCAAAAGTTAGCTTGGGTTGTGACATGGGAGGGAGCAAGATCAGCCTCACGATCCAGTTAACACCCGCAACGACCGTCCCGACGGCAACAGGGTTAGAGAAGCCGACTATATCAAAGAGCGTCGAGGAGTAGTACATAAGCTGTATTCTGTCAGCATAGTTACACGATGTTTTAAATCCAGTTTAACATACCGTATTGAACCCACAGAACTGTTGGAAGAACATCAGTCCGCATGCAGTGATGCCGGCACGACGATTCGCCGGGACGCAGAACAAGCTTTTGAGCGACCTTTGCAGGCTAATCTCTCCATCAGTGTCCTGGTAGGTACCTCCCGTAATGGACAAGATTTTGTCGTCAATTTGTCTGTCTGTTGCGAGAGGATAGATTCGACGAAGAACATGCCTCGCTTCCTCGTGTTTATTGCGAGATAAGAGTTGACGAGGCGACTCTGGGCACCAAAAGAGTAGAACTCCGAGTAGAATTGAGGGAACTGCTCCCAGACCCACCATGTATCGCCATCCGTGATCGACATGTTGAAAAGCAGCGTCCATTGCATAGGCAAGAACGGAACCAGTAGCCAGGAATATCATGTCAACTGAGATCATGCGGCCGCGGTATCGGGCAGGAGATATTTCGGCTATATATAAGGGAACAATCATTGAGGCTGATCCTACCCCAAGGCCGATCATAACTCTCCCAACACACATTTGAGCCATAGTGTATGCAGTTGCTTGGATAAGGGCACCAATGGTAAAGAGAACGCTGGCAAACCAGATTGCAGGTCGTCTTCCAAACTTATCTGCGCTAATACCAGCTACTATGGCTCCACAAAATGCACCAGCCGCACAAAGAGTGGTGATCAGTTCCTTGTCGGCATCAGAGAGTGATCTATTGTTCAAGTCTGATCCTATAACGACTAGCACGCCCGATATCACACCGGTGTCGTATCCAAACAGCGCTCCACCGATTGCAGTGGCAGCTACAGACAACCATATGAATCTTCCGGGCTGTGTTTCTTCCACAGAATCGAGTCCATGTGCTTCCTTGAAAGAAACAATATCGGCCGTAGGATCGGCTGAGCGTAACCTTTCGAGATTTTCAGTAGAATCGCGTTGTTCAACATGTTCTAAACTCGGTAGAGATTTGCCAATGTCCATAACGAAGTTTTAATCGGTGAAAGCACCGTTTTTCAGCGGCTAACGCGTTTAAAAGAATCTATGTAACCGTCCTCGACAGACAAGAAAAAAAAAGCCTGCAGGGTAAATTTGATATTGTTCCTATCTGAGAAACCAAGAGGCCCCATTCTCAGATTTATATAGACGAGATCGGCTCGTATTGTGTCCAGCCGGGTATTGAACATAATTACTCGTTTCGAACTCTACACTTTCAGTGAACCCGATCCTTTCCCCGCTTACCCCAGAGTGTATGTACCCCGGACGGTAAAGAGAAGGGCTAACTACGGAACAGACGTAGCCCCCGGTCGGAGACTTCAGACGTCGTTTTAGTGCCGACACAGCACGCACAATCTAGGCATGGACAAGATCTTATTCCGATCAATGATGAACTCTACACTAAACCATATTTGTCCAGTTAGGAAGTAATCGGATAGCCTGCCTTTTTGATGCAATCTACTGTGAGGCTAATCTTGGACCGAGGCGGACCAAATGTCGAGATCGCCGCAAGTTTGTGGCGGGGAAGCCGGGAATTGCTTCGACAATTGCGGAGACAGATATGGAATGAGCTAAACCGAATTTGCCAAAATAGGAAATTTCATTCCGGCTTAAAAGCGGCTAAGGAATTTATGTGTTGATGTGACCTCAGACGCCACATAAACAGGCTATCGGTTATGAAGAGTCGGCTACTTCCATTATGCGGCTATCAATTGACATCATAGGTAGAATGCGACGTGGGATGAGGAACATATATCCGTGTCACTCAGCAAAAAGATAAAACATCATTGTTGAGTCGTAGATATATTAATCCGAATGCAGAAGACATGATAGGTATAATATGTAGTAAAGAAATCAAAGCTCTGAAACTATTAAAAGACCAGATATTAGGATTACATATGCAGTGGCAACTCACTGAAACCTTTGAATGGGGACAGTGGACTACATATCATTTGAGGGATATTGAATTCGTAATGCGAAGTACAATTCTATAGATATTGATATGGCATCTACCATGTTTTAGATGGTGTTAGAACAGGAAGTGTAACGGCTAAATTGCCAGTTTGTCGGTCGCATGACAGGAATTCGATCACTATCTCATTATATATACCGTTTTTAGAGACGACACGTGAAAAAGCATTCGATGTGACAAAGATTCATCTTATCACCATTGTCACGAAACTAATCGATGCGGTCGTCTGATAGGACCTATTCTTATGTCAGCTTCGATAGTTAGTTAAAAACGAACTTATGGCGAGGTTTAATGGACTGGTCGACCTCCCCGCATGTTTTAGCTAGTCCCCGCGTTTAACCCCAATGTTTCAATGGAGCTTCGGCCGCATCGTGGTCATCGATTTCTCGGTGCACAGAAGTCAACTTGAATGAATTTACACCTTCTTCGACATATATTAATATCGTGATTTTCGTTCAGTCTTATCGTCCACAGACATACCGCATGCTCACCTGAAGACATCGCAAGCTTCAGTATGAACACTGAAAGGGCGAGCGGTTCTGGAGACAGAACAAAATACACAGGATATAAGCCCAAGAGCAGTAGCGGTACATGTGACAGCTGCAGATAAGTCTTAAATATCCTTCTGATATTGAAGTAGACTGACCCCCTTTTACGAGGAAGCACATTAAATGTGATTTAAATCGTTTAGAAAAAAGTCGTTCGCGCACCGACGGCGCAACTACAAGCTGTGCACAGTGTCGTAAGGACCGTATAACATGCGTACGAAGTGCGAGTTCCATCAAATTTCGCCCTGGGCTGAAATCAAAACGCGGTAAAACCGCTGCTTCCGTTCAGAACTATCAGAAGGTCGCCAGGATTCCCAGTAAGTGACCTTTGGTGCTGGATGAAGCGCATCGACAAAGTCTCACTGTCTTCAAAGAAAGACTTGTCTATATCGACGAGACCCCGGAGTTAGCGGCTTCTTTTGGCCAGGATGTTTACAGTACCGATGCGGTTGTCTCGTCTGACCAAGATGGCGATGGGTCACAGTTAGCGAGTCAAGTTGCGACAATGAAACTGTCCAAATCCCCTCATGAAAGAGATAGCTATCGAAGCACCCCCAGTTCATCTGTCGAAAATGAGATATGGGACTCGATCAGTGTCGGACGAGAAATTAATGATATCTTGATCAGCAATGAGTTTCATCTTCATAAACCCAGCTCCTGGGAACCAGACGCCTCATACTTGGCACACTCTAGTATCTATGACCCCAAACCTACTGATTCTCATATGTCCAATATATCGTTGATGGGTGGCCTAGTAAGACACCCTTCGACAGAATCTACAACGTTTCACTTTGGAAAGCTAGAGTTTGTACTGTTTCGTTACTTTATCGATAACCTTGCTCGATGGTTTGACGTTTGTGACCCTGAAAGACATTTCGAATTTATTGTTCCTCAAAGGGCTCGGTGGTGTCCACCGTTAATGAATGCAATCCTCGCGGCATCGGCACGGCACCTCACCCGAGTTCAGAAACACCAAACGCCATCTAGTACCGTACATTATGATGGTACACCTCTACTAGAATTGAAGACGGAGACTGCACTTCAATATCATAGCGAGTGCATTAAAGATCTGTTGAGGCTTAGCATGGATCCGGATCAGACCAAGAGCGAAAATCTACTTGCAGCGGCAATCATCCTCCGCTTTTACGAGGAAATTGACTACCCACTTCAAGATGAGAAGAGAGACAGTGAGCTTTTCTTGAGGGTGATTAACTTTTTTGTCGACGCACAGATCCCTACGGCGCCGTTCAAGCAACACCCTCCAGACTCAGATTTTTCAACTTGTCCGGAGGATTATACAAATTCGCCAGACGGTGTACAGGCAACTCCGCTTTGCGACTTTACATCTGCCTGGCAGACATTTCTAGAGCCACAGAAGCGCTGGTACACTGGGGACCTTCGTCAAGCAGCATTCTGGGTGGCTTTCAGACAGGAGGTCTACTCGGCCTTTCTCAAACAACGCCCATTCAATATGTCTCTTTCCAGATGTGAAGTATTTCGCTCGTTGTCACCTGCAGAGGACGCACTCTGGGCTGCTAGACTTATAATATTCTGTGCCGATGTGCTGGAATCCTACCACGGTAACAGCGTTAATGGCGAGAACGCAACAATCAGTACAGGACAGACAGCCCGTGATAAATGGTTTCAATTCAAGGAGCTCGAAAAAACCCTAATTGGGGCTCTCCCGGCTAGCTTTGAACCGATCTACTATCATGAGCCAGATCGCGGGCGCGGAGAAGTATTTCCGGAAATTTGCTATCTAACAAACTACCATGTTGTGGGCGTGCAGCATGTTGAACTTGCCAGAATACTCCTTGCGGTTTATGATCCAACACGGCCCAAGTTGGGTCTTCAGTACGCCGCAAGCATGCGTGACTTGAGCCAGAAATTGAGGACAATAGTCCTCAGACTTTGTGGTATTGCCGTCAGCAACCGGAGCAACTCACCGGGTCTGACCACAGCCTTGCTAGGAATCGTAGTCTGTGGCGATCATTTCGAGGATAGATTGGAACAAGAGGCACTCTTGAGTGTCCTAAATGAGATAGAAGAGGCACATGGCTGGCCCTTGGGTAATTCCAGAGAGAAACTGAAGCAAGCATGGGGGTGGATATGACGACAAAGTCAGACATTAAAGTCACCACTGGTGTTACAAAATAGAGAAAGAAATCAAAGCTTCGTTCTGAATTTCTATTTTATCTTTTTAGATCCTTTCTTCAAACCAGAAAAGCCTCTACTCGTCTGTGTCCCTAAGTTGGCGAAAATATAATCCGAATTTACAATCTCGGAGTTTCGATGCGCCGCCCAATTTCATCAAACCTCAGCTGCTTTCCAGTGACCAGTGCCTCCTGTAACCATGCGCCAATCTGTACTGCTTTAACAGCGTTACTCAACTTCAGGGGCAACGGCATGTCGTCAAGGCAGGCGTCGACAAACTCATTCGACTCTCGCACAAATGCCTGCTCAAAGCGTCCCCAGTAATGCGGTGGGACCTCGCGTGTAATACCACCAGAGTGATAGTAATTGACAAAATTACTCTGCGGATTCGCATTAACGGACAACTTCCCTTCAGTGCCGATGATCTCAGTTGTGTCTTCTTGTCCATGTGCCATCATTCTCGAGCAGTAATAATATGCGATTTTGCCATTGTGGAATTCTACAATACCAACGGCATTATCATAGTCATTGTATTTCCTGAGATCGGGCTGTACGGCCGTAATACCATGTGCAGAAATTGACTTCGGAACTGCATCATCGCCAAAGAACCACAGGGTCAGGTCGATGTCATGAACCGCCATGTCAACGAACACGCCTCCGGACCAGCTTGCGTACTCGACGAAGAATCCTGAGGGGTCATGTTTATCACATGTTTGACTGCGCAGTATGCAAGGACGGCCGATCAAGCCTTGGTCGGTCTTCTTGTATGCATCACGATAGGATTCATCGAAGCGGCGCGAGAATCCGCACATAACTTTCAGGTGAGGTCGCTTCCTGCCTGCGTCGACAACTTGCTTGCACTGTATTATACTGTTAGTTTTCTGAAACACTATTGTTGCCAAGGGTCCACGGGACAAATGGAGCTTGATTTCGTGTGTATAGGAGCATGGTGGTTCTCAAGACTTACAATATCGACGTTAATGGACAGAGGCTTTTCACAAAGGACATGCAAATCCCTCTCCATTGCTTTGATTGATTCTTCAGCATGTACTGAAGTGGCTGTTCCAATGACGACGGCCTCGAGGCCAGGCTGCTGAATCATCTGGTCGTAGTCGGTATAGAGAGTCACACTATACGGCTCCAGATGAATCTTTGCCCATTGAATCTCTTCTGGGTCGGGGGAGAAGGCGGCAACCAGCTCCGCCCGGGGAGTGCAATTGAGGAAGTTCAACGCATGCCGCTTGCCCATGCGACCAAGACCTGCCGCTGCGATCTTGAGCTTTTTGGGTGCCATCTTAGTAGGATAACGACGGGTACAATCCTTTCAGCGCGACTAGATAAGGGAAATTGATAGATTGGAATAGAAGTTCTACTCAAAAGCAGACAAAGCTTATGGAAAGGCTTCTTAAGTAGTTCTTCCGGTGGGCTCACTGAGAAAAGCATTGTAATAGAAACCCCCGCAATCATATTTTTCAATCTTTACTGTCCTTGGTCCTCCAGGTGTTTTATTTCCATTTTGGGACGAAGTTTCTCCCGATTGGACTAAGCGGACATTGTAAATCAGTGATCGTCACCGGGAGCTGGACCGGCCATCTGGAGTGGAGATAGGGCTCACCTTCGGAGGTATTTTGCCTTATTGGGCCAATTCAGTATAGACCAGGCTAGCGAGCATTATCGCATTATATTTCGACAACTTTTTTTTTCCTCCGGAGTTAAAAACGATAGTCAACTACGGTTTTTGTTCCAGCTCCTCTTGAAACCCTGCAAATTTCTCTAGGTACCACGCCATCCTCTACTGAAGGATGATGTTGTGACAGAAATGTTCATTCTGAGAACTCAAGCTTATCCCTTTCTAGTTGAGCTTAACTAATGACATCACCTTATTATAGAAATTTATAGAACTAAGAACAGACTTTATGCAAACTCGATAAGCCAGGTAGTTTTACTGCTTGGTTTCTTGCCTTGCCACTGGAAGACAATAACCGCCTGTTATTAATATGCCGTGTATCCTTGACTCATCTTTGTCCATCGAAACCCCCCTCGCACGCCTGCAGCATGCCCGTGGCCTAGTCGCTGTGCACCTTGACGACGACCTTGCCGCGTGCGCGCTTGGTGGCAATGCGCTCGTAGGCGCGAATGGCGTTCTCCATGTCGAAGACAGAGTCGACCGGGATGCGCAGGCGGCCCTTCTCGATCAGATGCACCAGATAGACGGCGTCGTCGCGCGCTGGCGGCTTGCTGAACATGATATAGCGGCGCGGCACACCGCCCAGCCAGGTGGGCAGCCAGCTGTTGAATAGCATGTTGCGTGCCGTCACACAGATACCCTCGAGCACGCCAATGTTGACCACGGCGCCCTCTGCCTTCAGGTAGGCTGGTGAGTTGACAAAGAGCGTCTGCGTGCCGACGCAGTCCAGTACAAAGTCAAACGGCTTGTCACCATACTGCTGCGCCAGGTAGGCCGGCAGCGGGTCGTGCTTGTGGTAGTCGATAAACTGTGCGTGCGTTAGTCCTCTGCGTGTGCAACCCGCTGGGATGCCAACCTCCGCCTACCTCGTCGACGCCCAGACCGCGTACCATGGCCTCATTGCCGCCGCTGGCCACGCCGACCACCTTGGCGCCGCGCAGCTTGCACAGCTGCACGAGCACCGAACCGACCGACCCGCTGGCCCCGTTCACCAGCACTGTGTGGCCCTCGCGCACGCCCGCCGTGCGAATCATCTGCAGTGCGACGCTGCCGGAGCAGTTGATGCCCGAGGCCGACGCCATGTCCACCGCGGCGTCGATGCGCGCAACCTGACTGCTGGGCAGCCGCACGTATTCGGCCAGCACGCCGTGGCCCAGGACCACAGCGCGAGGGACGTTCTGAAAGGCGACGACGTGCGTGCCCCGGTCGCGCACCTCGGCCAGCGCACCCTCGCCCGCCGCCACCACCTCGCCGGACAGCTCCATCTCCGGGATCCATGGGCTGGTGAGGGACCAGCTGGGCAGCGTCTTCATCTGCATCTCGGTATTGAATTGCAGCGACACGTGCGACACGCGGATCAGCACGTCCGGGGACGAGCCGGTCGGCACGGCGGGCGTGGGGAAGCCAGTGACCAGCTCAAGCGCGCTGCTCGCGGGGCCGCGCTGCGATCGCACCCAGGCACGCATAGTTGGCGGCAGGGCCAGAGCCTGGGTCGTCGACGCCATTTCTTCTGTGGGCGGTGGGGAGTAGAAGAGGCGGGAAAAGTCGGCTGGTAAGAGCGGAGTTCGAGGTGCGAGAGAGAGAGAGAGAGAGAGAGAGACAGAGAGAGAGAGAGAGAGATTCGAAGGGTGTTGTGGAGCGATTAGGACAGTTGTGAACCCAGCGGAATAGAGGCACAGAAAGCACATGGACTGGTAACGGGTATTAATAATGGAACGCTGCCCTCGATGCCGGCCATAAGCCCTAGACAAATTGCGGGAAATGTGGTGCACATTGGCAAGGCAACAACAGCGGCAAAATTCGTTCGATGCCATCCAGCAGGGAGACATGCCACGGCAATATTGGGACGAGCTATTTCAAGAAATTAAAACATTATTGCAAGAGATAAACGTGGTAAAGAACAAAATAATAGTCTATTAAGGAGCATCGAGGTTATCCTCTCAGTGGATAGAATAGAACGTTTCTAATCAGACGATATAACTACACGCAAGCTATTGAGAGCATGAATTAATTTTCTCTACGGCACTTTATTAACTCGGTTGCTTTAGTTTTTTTTTTTTTTTT
>JAPVCE010000021.1:64984-75672 GCA_029606265.1 Paecilomyces dactylethromorphus
CGGCCCTTGACAAAGTACATCAACAGGCTAATGATAAAAACACCAACAAAAATGACGACACTCCAATTGAAGGTGTCTAACGTAGTGGGGGTGGTTCCGGGCCAGAAGGACCAAAAAATGGCAAAGATAACGTACAGAAGAGCAATAATGTTGATCGGCAAACCCCACTTGCCCAAGCTCCAACGCTTAGATGGTAATGTCTTAGGATGGTAGATCTTGCGGTAGATCACACAGCTAAGGGACATGAAGTATGTGAACATAAGCGCGGCCACATTGAGAGAAATAATAGCGTTGAATGCCGTTAGTGATCCGATATTGATAATAGACAGGAGCATACTGATGAGACAAGAGAGCGCAATAGCATTGACAGGAAGTTGCCGCTTCGGATTAACATGTGAGATCCATTTAGCGAATGGAAGACCCTTATCACGGGCAAAGGCGTAGGTCTGACGAGCGGTCGAAGCATTAAACAAGATATTACTAAAGATAACCGGAATTAGGATGATTGCCGTCAACCCATTGATTCCTGCAACGGAGACCGTTTTTTCAAAGATATAAATAAAGGGGAAGCCACTCGGATCATTCAGTGCGTCTTCGACAGAGGGAATGGCGAATTCAAATGTGATGAGAAGCACCAATGCCAGCAATCCATTGCCGATATATCCCCATGTGATGGCGATCGGAACGTATTTGCTGGCATCTCTCACTTCTTCGGACATGTGTGCGGTTGCATCCGAACCTACAGGCGTTCATTAGATACTAAAGGGGACAAAAGGGAGATTTGTAAGACGTGATACTAGTAACGTACTAAGAGATCCGTAAATGGCGGAGATTTGGCCAATCATGAGACTGACACCCATAGTAGGCCAGCCTCCGCCGTTGTAGAATTGAGTGAAGACTGCACTGGCCGGCTGGTGAGGAGCCATGGCCCATAAGACGACGATAATAATTACCCAGCACAAAATATGGAGAACCAGAAGAGCGTTCTGGATTTGAGGCATCCAGGAGGCGACATAAACATTGAAGATATAGATCACCAAGACCATCGCAAAGACAAAGAGAGTACCTTGCCATGCTTGCGGCGAGTAATCAGGGTTACGAATACTGATAAGACCTTGGATGATGGTTCCAGTCAGGAATGACCCCGAAGCTGCACCTGCTTGCCACGCGAGAACTGCCATCCATCCTAGATATGAAGGGAAAGCGAAATCGGTTTAGCATTCTTGATGAGCGGAATGAGCGGCTCCTAACCTGTGATATAACTTAAGAATTTCTGGTGGCGCGGCGGAGCGAATTCAGACACCCAGTGGTACTGTCCTCCTGAGGTTGGGGCCCTGCGATGCGGGGGCGGAATAGGCAGAGATTAGTGTTGATTTCAACCATGCAAGGGTGAGGGGGAACATAAGGGGAGAAGGACGAGGACAGCTAACATTGATGCCATTTCAGAGAGGGATAAAATAATCAAGCAAAAACAAATTAAGGTCCACACATAGCTCCAAAACAATCCCGCCAGGCCTCCATTTTGAAGACCTTGAGAATTGGAACTGCAGCGAAGTGTTAGTGACGTCTGCATTCACGTTATAATGAGTGATGGGACGTTTAGAGACTCGCATTAATAGAAATTCCCAAGTAGCCTGCAGGACGGCAGAGAAACTGAGGGCGGACAATGGTCGGAGGTTTCGCTGTTAATGACAGATGAGATAATTCATCCCGGCATTTAGAGTTAGCCATTGGAAGAACGCATACCTTGAGTTCCTGGATCTTCCCCATTCGATTCATGTCGCTTCGATCAACACGCGTCGATCCCATCACCTGTGGCTCATCCTCGCCCGTTTCGACGGCGATTTCTTCCAACTTCTTTTGTCGGACTTCCCCGGACATCGTGGCTGTTCAGTGTTCTACAAAAACAATTGAGGGGCATTCAAATCAACTGAAGTCTAGCAGGAACGATTCTTATCACAATGCTGAGGGATTATTTGGGTCAGGAGACAAGAGAGAAAGGTATAAGGAGAAGAAGTGAAATAAAATAATAATGTCATCTTTGAGAAAGAGGACTTACGACCTCTCTGCCAAGGTGGCGCTGCCTTTCTCACCTGGATGGATTCTCTCCCCATGCAAGGGCGCTAATAACAAGTCTGTTAACTATATTACTACTCAGTATTAATGCAGCACACTAATGAATGACTGGGGGCATGACACTATCCTCTCAGCGGATAGAATGGGATGCCTAATTATGCTGCCTGAAAATGTACGCCTACCCGACAAAAGTCTAAGTTGGCAAAGAGATAATATACTAAATATTAGAGATTATTTATAGTTAGATGACTAAAGAAATACAATTCTAATATACTATGTTAAAATCCTAGTATCTTAGGGCCTCTAGGGATTGAATACTAGTATAATTTAAACCTGTATATTTATTTATTAAGTAGGTGCGGGAGCCTGAGCGACCTGGACTTTGATGTAGTACAGTAAGGAAAAAAAAAAATGAAGCAGCAGTGGAATAATGTGGTTTCTATTTAACATTAGTGATTGTTACGCACTAATTATTTATTATTTCTAGCCTACTGAAGTATATCTAGTTTAACTATGATTGAGGTCTAATTATTAATCTAATTGGACCGTCATTGAGGCGCGGCAACTTGAGGCTGAGCGGCTGCGCGACCTGAGACAAACGGGGCGATGCGTAGTCGCTCTCTGGTCCCGTTCAGCTCTCTGTCTATATTATCATTATTCCCTCCCTAGTTCTCCCTCTGTCATATATCCCGATATCTTGAAAAATCGATTAGATTGCAATAGAATTTAGTCATCCAACTATGAGTGAAGTTAGTGTTTTCATCCTTGGTGCATAGGCATACCGACACAGGTTTACTGTAGTCATGAGGTTCTACAACATTCTGCGCTTTCCTCATCCAGTCGATTCGACAGTGGAGCTCAACGAACACGAAGATGCACTCCAAGGTAACAGAGAATTTTCTAGGTAAGAAAAACAAGACATTCTGGATGTAACATAGCTGACAAAGAGGCGGGGAAGGGAACATGACTACCACGCGTCGAGAATTGACGAGAATCAGGTCCTGCTCGAGGCTGACGAGTTCATCACCAAATATACCCTAGACGAGATCCGCAACCTAGTGAGGAAGGGCGCTATAATATTCCATAATCCCCAAGTTCTCGACGAGTGGGAGGACTTGACGGACGAAGAGGTTGCATTACTGCGCGATCAAAAAAGGCAGGAATTAATTTGATCCTAGGGTGATGTCCTTAAGTGATTCTTTTTGCTATCTGGAGCAATTCTCTAGTCAGTGTCCTAATAGTGACCTGTTCTATCAAGAAGTCATCTCGCTAACTTGACTGGTAAGTGCGATGCTCCAATATTCGTCGTTCGACTATTACCTCGCGAATCTCCGACACAGAGTATGGATACGGACCTTGATCTACCTGTAAACGCACCCGTGAAATCTTATTACCACAACCTAATCTATCCAATAGTGGAGCTTATATTGGAAGTACACTTGTAGGATGTTTATTTGCTGTGCTGTTAAATCGACACGGTGGCCGCCGTGGAGCGGCACGTATAGCGGCAGTCTTCGCTCTTGGAACTCTACTCAGCAATGTAATTTACCGAAGTTGGCAAGTGATATTCACAATTCGCCTGATCGCTGGTATTTCAATGGGAATTTTAATGTGCATCGTCCCTCTTTATCTCGCAGAGACGAGCACTGGTTCCGCTCGTGGTCGCACGATAATACTATGGCTTTTGTATGCCCCCGTTCTGAAATAAGCATAAGGAATACCAGAAAATCGGCTTACAGTCTTAATAGTTCAACAGCAGCAGGTGATATAATAGGTTTTTTCTTGAAGACAGCCGCGAAGGAAGTTCAGCAAAGGATAGACATTATTGCTTGGTCCCTCCCTCTGTTTATTGCATTACCGGCATTTTCTGTTCTAATCTTTTCTTGGTGTGTGAAAGAGTCTCCCTATTGGTATGTACTGAAAGGGGAGATGCGACAAGCCTTCGAGTCCTTGTGCCACTTTCGAAAGGCAAAGATTGTAGCTGCTCGAGATCTCTACCACATCTATTTCTTTATTATACAAAGTTTTAAATCGCCATACTTGAAAGGGGTTTGCTCAGAGACTTTATTATATTTGTCAATGGCCAATCATCTAATATTTCTAGTCACATCTCGACTTGACCGGCCGCCACTCTATCAACAAACTCCCAACTATTGTGCATATGCCAGCCCAACTACCAGATACTATGTCTAGATAATACTTTTATTCATCACCACAAGAACCTCTCTAAACTTAGCTGGCGACACATTTGTCACAATCTGCGTCAAATCTACGTTTTTGATATTTGCTCTATTAAGGCCCGGCATAAGACCACTTAGACTAGTTAAGAGCTAATTTACAAATACAATCTATGTAATTGTTACTGCCCCAGCTAGGCTGAAAGACTATATAAATAGTATAATAGACATGCCAAGTAGAATATTCTCTAGGGGTAGTACTGTTTGCATAACATTCTATAATTCTAAAAAGTCGATATCGTAGGCAAGACTAGATAAGGTGGTGTATATAATTAATTATGTGGAGCTAATATTAATTGTAAAAATGATTATAAGTCCTGTAGCAATAACCGTTATAGTTAAAGCAAAATGCATAAATAGTATGTAGTAACTAAAGGTGCTTATCCTAAAGTTATAGATAAGCGCGCCAATTGATGATAATAGAGAGCATTATATAGCCGCTTTTAGAGAGGGTACACCTATAAAAAACTTGGTAGTAAGTAGGCAGATAATATTTAAGCACATTGTTAGTGCTGTTACTGGATATAATAAAATTATTTAGTGATAACACTGCAGCGCTTCATGATATATAGAGGAATGCCAGCGACGTCTGTTTAATATATTTAATTATAGACAAATGGAATTATAAGCATGACAAATATAATAAAAAGATTGATCACTAAGCTACTATCTTAGAAATATTTAGTACTGGCCCATAAGAATGCAAGAAAGACGCCAGTCAGCGCTAGAATAAAGAGTAAATTATTAACCAGATCTAGTTATTAGATTTTCTGCTTCAGTACTATGCAGGCAATGTAGCTAGGTTTGAGTGTATCTAAGAAATAGCATATTGTTTAGAAGTAGTCTGTAATGCTAGGTACAGCCGTGGCGACGATGTTCATATCTATACTGCTAAGGACAAGGAACGCTGCCAGGGTGAGCATGAGGAGCCAGAACTTCGCGCCTGTTAGAGGCTCGGCTTCTCCAGGCAAGCGGCGGGATCGGATATCTCGCCGATGCTGGTCTTCTGCGTGACCTGGATAGAGCTGCTTGTCGAACTGCCAAATCCATTACCGCCTGCATCGCAGTCGACATCTATCATCTTCGAAGAGGTCATTGTTGGAAAGGCAATAAGGTAAAATCAAATTCTTCTCGACATAAAATTATATTATGTTAGAGGGGAAGGACAGAGGAAGAGAGAGGAAGAGACGGCAAATCTTATTATATACATACTTAGACTTCGTGCAGTTCATATGGCTGATTTCTAAGCTTCTACGGTTGTGCTGGACTTGGATTGCCGCACTTTTCCATTTCGAGTAAGGTACGTTATAGCTATTACCTCTGCTTTTCTAAACCACTTCTTATTTTTACAATCAAAATCCACTTCAGGAATAACCTTTATTTGCCACAAGCCAAAACATGGATTTTCTATAAATATGATCTTGGGCATAGCAGCCTTTAAATCGCAGTTTTACATGTCTCGGCCTCCGGTATACTGCTAGAGATCTATCCTGAGGGGAATGAGTATCTCGTAGATTATAACTCTAAGGTTGTAAGGAACATCTAGGCAGCCAGCCTTGATACCTAAAGCCCTTCGTCCAAAAAGACTACAAAGTAATAGCCGAATGGCTATTACGGGCTGGCACCCCTTATATAGTTATAAACCGCCGGGGATCTAGCTAAAGCGCCTTACAAAGGTCAAGCAATCCTGCAGTGTATGTCCTGGGATATTAACTCCTAAGATTGGCTTTTTTTTCATCTATAGCTTTTTCAAGCTCCTGGTCAAGATATAATCCACTACATAATAATAAATAACGCAATAAAGTAAAGGTATTAAATTTTAACATATCTACAATGGAAAATTACAAGATTGCCAGGAATGTTAAGGTCTTGTCTAAGGATGAGCCTATATCAGATCCTAGTTGGGTCTTGTTATGTGAAATACACAGAACAGCATAAGAATATGCAATGGTGCAGAGGCAGTTATATATATATCAACTTAGCTGGACATTAAATGTACTTGAATAAATTTTCTGGTCATAACCGAAATAGATAATCTTAGCTATACAAAGGAAAAGACAAAGAAATTTAAAAAAAACTTAGTCTGGTATCTTTACACTCATCCCTGTGTAGTTGTTTTTAAGCACTAGACCCAAAATGGTTTGCTGCGCAATCATCAAATCAGCTGTTTACTAGCACCCCGTCACCTAACCACATCGACCTCTGTTGTGGGGTTCTGAGACGTGAATTTGTAGTATGAAGATGGCATTGCATCTCCCGGTTCACTGTTCCGGACGCTTGTCACATTGAACTGTGAGGTAACCACGATATCTCCCGTCTTGCACAACTCTTCCTCCGAGTCATTATCGACAGCCTGCGAGTTGAGGGCCACACTGCCTTTTGCAGGCCTGCGGGTAGTCCGTGCCTGCGAGATGGTCCCAAGCTCATAGCGAGATGGTTTCCCGCCACTGCTATCGCCTAGCGTCCGCATGACGTGTTCCTTCCAGATCGAACGCATAGACGGCATGTTGGCGGTGATCACGGCGGTGCTCAGCTCTATCGTCGTCACAATGGCCACCGATCCGTAGACGTAGGTTGTCCTTGAACCGCTGGCGAGCTGTACGAGGACTATGAATCGCAGGACCGACACAATGATGGTGCCACCACCAATGGTGAAGCAGAAAATCAGGCCCAGCCGACGTTTCCGGTCCATCTGGAGGGCCCATAAGGGATAAATTGGGAGAAGGTATATCATCAGATCCGTTAAGACGTTCTGTTTAGTGCCCAGTTTTGCATTAACAGGTCTGTGGGAGGTACAGCCACATATTGGATAGAGTGCCACTTACAAGGCTAGCGGGAATGTACAATGTCAACGGCGTTGCGACGCAATGCCCTTCTGGATAGGCGCTGGGATTGAAGAAAGTACCCAAGGGAATACATTGCAGCCCGTAAAATAACCAGACAGCAACTGTCTGGGCGGCGGTGAATCCCATGGCACCAAACACCATAAGCCGGTATGTGGGTGTACTGCTTAAGACTCGTAGATAAAATGTCAAGAATGACATCTTAATCAGCCACTGAGTGAGGATATAAACGAACTCGATGACAAAAAGTAGCTGTTTTTGTTTAAATAATTCCTCAGTCAGTTGAAAAAAAAAAGTACCCCTTGGACCTTGGAGCGGGAATAAGGAGACGAACCATGGTTATCTTTGAAATGTTTCCTGCCGGGGCATTTACTCTGTAGAGCAGAAGAATGACAATCAGCTCATCGTCTTTTTGCAGTTCGAGTCGGTCATTTTGGCCAGACTCTCTCACTTACTTCCCTCCTCCATCCATGACCATCTGACACAAGATCCCTTCTGTAACGAGCCATGCTATCTAGATATGAGAAACTTCAGGGTCAGGTTTGAGTGCTAGAAATTTACAGAGAAAAGGGCAAAACCCACCGATGCAGCAACCATAAACCAGTCGTCAGCCCCAAATGACTTGGAGATATAGGCACGGGAGTAGAACCGGAGCAAACAAGTAATTCCCGTTATCACGATGAAGGGTATCGAAACTCCCCATGCGGCAGGTTGCATATTTTCTGAGAGACCCATTTTGCTGTCCAAACGTCAATGCTTCAGAGGTCAATCCAAAAAGTGTCGTGGTTGACTCGGGTGTCGATGAGATAGCAGGATTGCGGTGGCACGCCTCGCATCGTCGTCCCAAAAGGACTATATATTTCTTCTCATCAAGAGCGCGAAGAAGGGAGCGAACCAGGATATGAAACATGGAGCAATGGGATCGCCTCAGGAGCAACTCGTTGAGGCGTGATTAGATCTGTCAGTGCGATTTACCTATTATCTGAGCGCCTTATGCGGCTAGTGAACCCATAGGAGCATAGCGGTCTAATCCTGATGGGAAGGTCGAGGCCGTTGTCCCTGAATCTTCAACAGTAGACTAACGTTATCCGTTCAGATCTTCGGATGACAATAGTTATTCCCATGATTACGACGGCGTGGAAAGTCTTCAGATTACCTGACACTTGCCAATCGAATGCAACCGACAGAAATCTTGTACTAGCTGTTCGACTTTGGCCCAACTACAGATCTACAGGTCCCAGGCACCAGGGGCAAGAGAATTCCCTGCTCTCTGTTCAGCCTCCTGGGTCAGACTTGAGAATTATTAGAAGTCCTCTCGAGGGCCCTTGATTACGACCATCACCTGACATAACTGATCACTATTGATTTTCCGCGTCGTCACGGTGTTCCCAGCCCACCGGGTCATGACAAAAGTACGGACTAAATAGACCGGTCCTGACCGTTCCAGAAAGAATCCGAGCCACGAAAGACCTGACATGGCGCCTAGCATGGAACGCATGACAGGGGAAACCCGGTCTCCGCAATGTTATTCGCCATAGAGGGGACCGGGCCTTTGAATTTACTGCGCGGATCACCTTTTTCCCTCTGGGACGATATTGTCGTCGACTTGCCGCTCAGACATTGTCCAGGGTCCTCTGCTACATAAACGGTAGCAGGTCGACACTGGAGATGTTAAGGCCATCCAATCTCGTAAAGATGCCGTGGAGACGGTGAATCCTTCAGGTGAAAGCATCATCCATGATTGGACGGGGTCGATGGTATATTCCCCCCGGAAAGTTAATAATTTAACGACTAAAATAGGAAGCTCTTCGGAATGATGAAAATAAGGAGGGACTAACAGGCTAGCTCCTGGATTTTCCTCGGGACCAGAAGATGTGAAGCCCGGCAATGTTACGGGTATTTGATGAGCTTGTCAAACCTAAAGCTTTAGCGGCTTGCTTTAAGGCGTTTAAGGTTGCGATCTGCATAGACTCGAGGAGGCCCGAGGGTGAAGTGGAGTAATTACTAGCGGCTCGCCGTCAATGTCCGAAATTTCTTCAGCTTAGCGGCTGAATCGACCGTTCCAGCCATGCTCACTCGTGACTTTTCGCTCTTCAGGAGAAAATTAGTGAGTTACCGGACAATTGGATACGAGCGACTAACCGACGAGAACACGACGATTGCCGCCTCAACCTTGTGGCCTAAACTGGCCACAGTTTTTAACGGACACAGAAACTACGGCAGTGGCGTCAGAGCCGCCGGGGAAGACGGAAACAGCGTGCGGGAGACGGGCCGACAAAACTTACCAGTCTTTGAACTCGCATTGACAGGTGCCAAAACCAAGCTTAAGATTTAAGTTTATTGGCGTCCCTCCGCTGTCGGCAGTGAACCGCACCGTTGGAGTGCTTGGACCCTTTCATCACGATTGGGACCAATTGGTGTCCACCTGGAAGAAATCTCCAGACGCGGTCTGAAACTGAACAGGAATGTTTCGGAGAGGGGTTGTGTGTATTATTATCAGCTATGGATCACTCAACTAATTTACAGATAAATTCTGAGCATGGAAATCCTATTCTCCTTCAGACACTATTCTCCCTCTGAACGATGGTTCCACCGAAACCAATGTTCAAGTTCGAGGGACATCCATCCCTTCTACAAAGACATCGTTCACTCCCATCACTACCCCTAGGTTGCCATCCCGGTTGACTCCAAGCCACTCCCGCATCTGCGGGCTCAGGGTGGCCTTAACCTCATCCGAAAGACCCACAGCCCAATTGACCTGACCACGCAGGAAAGGCGCATTGTACGCCCCGAAACAGAGCGCTCGATCCACATCCTTGGTGACGTTGTTGCCGGAAGTATGCCAGAGGCGGCCATCCATGACCACGATGGAGCCCGCCTTGGCTTCGAAGGGCTTATACAATTTCTTCGCTTCTTCCTCACTGGGTAGCTGGTCCCTGTTTGTCCAGTGATGACTGCCAGGGATATATAGGGTCGCTCCGTTTTCTTCGTAAATGTCGGTGATGCACCAGATGACATTCAGCCCCCACGTCGCCACCCATGGGTCGGGGCATTGCAGGGACAGGTCGGAATGCAGACCCATGGACCGGGCCCCCGGTCGCGCGATGTTGGCGGTAAAGTTAGAGATGAGGAAGTTTTCCGATCCCAGTGCTGCCTTCACCATCTCGATGGCAATCGGATTCTCAATCAACTCCAGGAAGATCGGGTCCAGATTCATCAGATAGAAAATGCGGACGTTGCTCGAGTTGGGGTCGAGCCATTCCAGATGGGTCGGATCACCTCGACGCTCGCTCTCGTCTCGGGCCTTCCAGAGGCGATCCAGCACCTCCTTGGCTTTCTCGGTCGAGATCACGTTGGGAACTACGGCGAATCCATCCTTCTTGAAGTTGGCTTTCGCTTCTGCAAGCTTCTCCGGGGTGATGGTCCCAGCAGTGGTAGCCATGATGAGCGTTGGAAGGTATCCACGAGATAGTTATGAGAGTATGGTTTCTGAGTTCTGGATTTCGTGTCAAAAAAAAAAAAAAAAAAAAAA
>JAPVCE010000021.1:75781-91720 GCA_029606265.1 Paecilomyces dactylethromorphus
TGAAACAGGCGGTGGACAGTTTCGGCATCTCCTGCTCGGTGGATAATTAATGTGATCTACAGCTACAGCTTACTGGATGGGGTCTGATAGGCTTATTATCAGGAGAAAAATAGCGACTTGCAAGAATGGTGGTTTTTAGTGAAGCCATGTGGCTAAGTTGGCCGCCAATACCGCGTACGAGTCGTGCTCCGCAGGTGGTTCTCCTGAAAGTCTGAGGATCTCCTGGTGGTCTATGGTACGCCATTCTCTCGCGTGCCAGATGGCCTGGCCTTTAGCAATCCCTATGTGGATTACTTGGATGATCCTTAATAACAATGGCCTCTGATTATTTTGGTATACCACAATACATGACTGTTAAGTGTCATGGATTTTGTAATGGGACCTGCAAACCGCCTCACTAATGGAATCCATGACATTGTTGCCGGAACAGTAATAAGCGTTGGAAATCTTAGTTCTTGTGGTGGTGGTTTACTACTGCAAGCTTACGTTACTGGCTTACATCCTTAGTGCAAACTATGTTGCCCAAACACACTACAACTTTGGTCCTCTTGTGTAGTAGCTATGAGACCCCAGTCCTATCTAATGCGTTCTACTCAACATCAGCGTTCACCCCCTCTTACTAGTCGACTAGAGCTATCGAAATAATGGGTCGCCTAAATGCAGGTCTTTCTGCTTTCGTCCTAGGTCGGAATATGAGAGGTTGTGAGAATGAACAAGATGGGTCTACTCTCCCCAGAAACACCCCTGGAAACGCGTGCAATCCCGGTTCTCAAGGCCACGTTTTCTGGATGGCATGAACTGTACTCCTGGTAGCGAATCACGACGAGGTTTGGCAAGCATCCTTGTTGACGAGGTTTTTAGTTAGTGATTTTCTTGCCAAAATACGTTGGTCTCTGGTGTCTTGCTAGGGGATTGTCGGTGATTTGCATCTTTAGGTTTAGAACAGCTCCCCCGATCACCGAGATATTTTATGTCGTCGATTCCATCAGTCTCTCACATCCCATCTTCTTTTTTTTGACCTCAGTATCTCCTCTGCAATGGCTGAAGAAGACGCTGGTCTACATACACTCAAGCGGCTCGCTCAGAAGCACGCTGACGATGGCCAACGTCAAGATATAGAGCGCTCTAATAAGCTCGCCACGGATGAAACGGCCCTTGACAGCTCGTATTGGATGCAGTTGTCAACCATCGGCGCCATCTTCTCCATTGGATTAGCCACAACTGCGAGTTACTGGGGATTCTCTCCACCAGCTGCCATCTTGACAGAAATCAATGCAGACATAGGTCTGTGATTGCTCCTCTGGTGATCTGGTTATATAGCGACTTACGGAATACAGGTCCTAGCAACAATTCGGCCTTATTCTCTATTGTCTGGTCGACCTGCTGCGCTGTTGCAATCCTTGTCTTCGGTAGAGTGTCCGACAAATTCGGTAGAAGATGGTTCGTCATCGGAGCCAGTTGCTTAGGCTTCATTGGAGGTATTTATCCAGTTTCCAATGCGGGGAGGTGAAATGACTGATTTTTTTTTCTTCTCTCGAAGGCATCGTTGCTTGCACCGCCAAGAACATGAACACGCTGATCGGCGCAAATGTTTGTTATCGAACTTCACTCCAATAGTTCCTGCTGTGCATTAACCACTTTTGCAGGTTTTATTGGGATTAGGTGGTGGTGTTCATACATGTAAGCACAATTCATTCTCCATTACAGCGCATCTCGCGAGATGTCTCTACGTGGCAGCCACATTTCTTGCTGGTCTAGATCTGACCACGGTTGCGGTCAGAGAGGTTGCTAATCGATGCCTTCAGGTTACGGTCTTCTGACGGGCGAAATATGTCCTAACCGATATAAGTTCTTGGGTATCGCAATCTGCGTCATCCCGGCCATCTTGCCGACAGGTTTTGGCGCATATCTCAGTACGGTTGATGGGTGCTCGTCTAGTTAGCATCATGCTTACACGGTTATAGGTGCCTCCCTCGTGCATTATGCCAACTGGAGGTTTGTCCTATCTCTATCTGGTCGCAAGGTTCAATATTGACTTCTTTTTCAGGTGGTGCTATTACATTTTCCTGATGCTCATGGGGCCGACTATCATCCTACAACTCATCTTCTATCACCCTCCAAACTTCAAGCAGCTTCATGGCAACACCCGCTCAATGAGGGAAGAGTTCAGGCGGATCGACTTCGTTGGAATGTTTCTTCTCGTTTCCGGCTTGGCCCTCTTCCTTCTCGGTGTCTCTTGGGGTCAGTATTACTATGCTTTATCGATGCTGACATGAGACCGTGCTGACTGGAAAAGGTGGCGAGCCGCTGCCGTGGACATCGGCGCGCATCCTTTGTCTCATTATTATTGGAGGATTGACTCTGGTTGTCTTTGTCTTCTGGGGTAAGTCTTCAAAACCATGAAATCTTTATTAGAGAATATGGAATTCAGACTGACAATGCAAATTTTTCTCAGAAATATACTCCAAAGTGCCTAACCCGTTGGTGCCTATGCAGCTCTTCCAGGATGTTCGGGGCTTTGTTTGTCTTATCATTATCGCTTCGGTAGCCGGCACACTGTACATTTCAATGAGTATTATCTGGCCTTCGCGTAAGTTTTTAAGCCCTGGGGAGAATTTATTGAGAAATTACATATGCTAATTAATGAGACAGAGGTCTCTTCGATCTATAATTCTTCAAACTGGAAATCCAATGCCTGGTTATCGGTGAGTCAACCAAGAAATAGGTATGACGGCGATGTCTAATAACTAGGTAGACCACTATTGCATTTGGTATCCAGGGTGGTATTTATATCTCTGGCGCCACCTTCCACTTGATCAAGAACGTTCGTTGGCAGTTGCTGTTCATGATGAGCATGTCAACAGCATTCTGCGGTGCTCTCGCTTCCGTGAACAGTGGAAACAAGGGTCAAAGTGCTGCGTTCTCCTTTCTGGCCGCCTTCCCTGCCGGAGCACTCGAGTTGATTCCCGCTATACTGGTCCAAATGGATGCAGATGATTCGGATCTGGGTACCGTTTTCGGTATGTTTCCTTTTCGCTGAGCCTAGCCATCGCCTAGTGATCTAAAGGCTCGTTTTCCCCCTCTCCACTAACTATTATCAGCTATTGTCATGGCAATGAGAACTACATGGGGCGCAATTATGACAGCGGTCTTCGTTGCAATTCTCAACAATAAAGCCCCCCAAAAGATCGCCGCCATGGTTCCACGTGCAGCCGTTGCTGCAGGTTTACCAGAATCATCGCTCACGGCCTTGTCTACCGCTATATCCGCCGGTACAGCATCTGCATACTCGAAGGTGCCTGGCATCACACCTGCCATCGAGGCCGCCGTTGCACAGGCCCTTTCCAACGCCTATGCCGCAGCCTACGCCTATGTGTACTACGCTGCGATAGCAGTCGGCGGCGTGGGTTTACTTGCAGTCCTTGCGCTGCGCAATTATGACCACCTGCTCAACACTCATGTTCCGCGCAAGATCTATGCGGGTGGCAAAGGGGATGATTCGAGCTCCCAAAGCGATCTGGAGACTGATCAGAAGATACAAGTTACCAGCCTTCCTGAGCTGGAGAAGTCTATTGGGAACTGATCTTCGTTATTCAAATGTCTTGTTTTACATTAGCCACACAACATCCTGTACCGTCTTTCCCTATCTCTGTCATGTAAGACATCTTGGAGGCTCTCTTCATTGATCTTCATGAAGTTCTCCTCCCCCCTTGAGTGTTCAGCACGTTTATGTCCAGATCCATGTAATGGACATGACTAACATTGGCGCCACATCGGAACAATACTATTAGCTACTTATACATTTCGTAATAAATTACATATCCAGCCTTTCAGACTGCCAGAATTCTAGGAATAGGAAAATCTTCCTAATGATGTAGAAAATTTATCTTCCTATAATTTTGTCCCCCTTGTTGCCCACGTACGCATACTGTCATTTGATGGATATATTGGGGCCGTTTTAGGGTGCAGATTTTGCTGGAGTTGATGAATTAGACACATGGTCAGTAGAGAATTCATATATGTTGTATATGGTCTCAGAGCCTGCCTACAGGGAGGAGGTCCAATCAGATTTCTCCCGCGCCTTCTAGCTTCTCCCACAGAGATGAATAGCCGAGTTAGTTGCTAGAGAATTCAAGCTCAGTGAACTTCAACGTCAATATATATTGTCAGTGCCCAGTAGACCAAGAGGAGACTTCTCCTTTTGTCTGTGTTGAGGAGGACCGACATATATTAAATAATTTAAAGAGAGGAAAAAAAAAAAAGGCGCGGGGGGAGATACGTACATATTATATAAACTGCATGAATCAATGAATCAACAAATTTATACACTCTCCAATGGTTAGTAAGCCGCTTAGATCGCATTACTCCATTCCTGCTTAATCTCTGAAAGGGGCCTGAGCTCTTTGTATTATTGAACGGTCTCTCCCTTCTTCGTTTGCTTTCTTTTCACCGAACCCTTGCTAAAGGCGCTTTCTTTTGTGGTAAGGATGCTTCAAATTAGTTAGTCTTATTTTCTTCTGCGCCAAAATCTGTCTCTATACTCTCTGCGTGTATTATTGTCGAAGTTGATATTGCCTACTGCGAATGGACATGGCACGGTGTAGTTACCATAATGCTGACGTTCTGAAGCCTTGAGCTTATGTCTATGCCTAATTAAATATAATTAACGTACAAGCTATTTAAGCCAGGAGGATAACGCTATATTTTATATAAAATAGTCTTTTTTTCAACTGCGACAATTTTAGTAACCAAATATCTAAAAAAGCCTGGTGAAATTATTATGCATAAGGTATATATTCCCTAAAGTATGAAATATTACATTATGAATCTGCAGTATAATAAATAGAAAAGTATTTATTTTATTAAATTCTAAGTCGCGTTTACTGTAGTAGCATTACTTTCAGCGCTGCATTTAACAACCATAGAATCTAGCTTAGTCTTCTTCGAGTCGGACCGTAGGCTAGAGTGATTCTTACAGGCCGGACCTGAATTCCGAACTTTATCTAGAGGCAGTAGATGTAGAAACGGAAGAGCTAGCATATCCTGTAATAATAATGGATATATAGATCGACAAGAGACGTCTAGCCAATAAGCGGGCGGGAAATCGATTGAGGGCTCGGTAGAGCACGCAGTAGGGAAAGAGTTAATGATTAAAGCAATAAAAGCTGGCCGTTAAGATGCATGGAAAAAGTCACAGTGAACTTGAGGTTGTTTTAATATACATCAAATTTTAAATAGATTTTACTTCATTACGATTGGAAAGCTATATTTTATAAAGTGGTTTTGGGATTTGAATCAGCTATCTGAGGTCCACCATGTCCTCAAGTTTACGTTATGCAACGCGGGAAACTCTTTAATGTTCACAATTTGCCCTGGATCAGAACAACCTTGGCGGGCTCCGTAAATGTGCCATTGACCGGAGAACTTAGGGCACCGTTTGTTGCGGCATATAACACTGTCTGACCGCGATATTCACCAAACTGGACGTCTGTGGACCCAGCGACAGCGGTCGAGTTTAGATCCCCTGCCACGACTGATGTATGGTTTTGTGGAGTCACCTTGAGAATGGTATTTTGTGGATGAGTGGCGATGTAAGCAGTACCATCCGGCGCAACCGCAAGCCCATCCTGGAAGAACCCGCTCGCGATGATCTCAAACGGACCAGCAGCAGAGCCATCAGGCTTGACTGCAACGCGGCAGAACTTCTGCTGCGTACTGCTGGTGTAGTAAACATGGTTTCCCTGGACTCTAATGCCGTTGATACCAATCGGCGGAAGCCCAGGAACTGGCAACATAGTAGAGTCGGAAAGTGCGACAGAGTAAGCGCCCGATTCGGGATCTAGCCGCCAGACTACACCCTTGGCCGTGTCGGCAATGAGTAAGAGACCCGAGTCCTTCCCACTTTGGAGAAAGGTGATCCCATCCAAGGAACCTCCTTCGGGTATTGCCTTGATGACTGTCACCTGGGGTTTTCCGTGCCTTAGGTCGACTTTCCAGATAGCAAAGGAGCCGGCGGTAGCGACAGAAGTAGCCAAATCGACGATGCCGGAGCCTACAGCGTACACATCGGTGGAGATGGTAGTGATTCCGACGGTGCTGGTCGCTGAAGGGAAGGTGTATACCAGTGATGCTGTATGGGCTTCGGGATCGATGGACCACAGCTCCGGCGCATCGGTTCGGGTTACCAGAATGTTTCCATTGGGCCGCACTGCAATGCCTTCAATCCAGGATCCAATACTGGGGAACTGGTAGACAGTAGAAACAAGATCACTTTCGGAGTATGCTTCCTTTGCTGAACAGGCGAGCGTGAGTCCAGGGCTAGGCGAAACTAGCAGAGTCACATAAAAAGCTGTGAGAATGACAGGAATTCCGCGCATTTTGGTAATATAATGCGTAGTTAAACGATAGTAGGAAGTGAGTCAAATCATTCATCAACCTTCTGCTTTTATAGAGGATCCGCGGAGGGTAATTCCGGAAGAAGACACTGGTTCTGAGAGGAACTCGGTCACAGTATTTAGAGGCCACCATGCGAAAGGAAATCAAATAGCCATGGCGTACCAGGGGTATATTCTGGAGAATGGCAAGCATGTGGATCTGTTTTCATTACTAGCACCCCAGACTTCCTTGGTTTGCTGATAAGTTCGTATTGGTGGCGATAATCCTTGCTCATTGCCATAAGCCAAGGTCTTATAGTCCCAATGATCGGGCTTGGCTTCCAGCAAACAGCAATAATTGAGAATTGAACTAACCCGATAGTTTTCCTTCGCCTACTTTGGATTATTAAATTTATAAGCTAGGGGAAGTTCCATTCCACACGTTGTATTCTGGAGCCTAATCTTACTTTTCTTCATTGTAAACTATTCTAAGATGGACCAGCTTCAGTTCAAAGGTATTAGTTCCCATGATAGCAATTGGAAGATCGTTAAATTACTGAATGTTTTAGATCACCTTGCTATTACTTCCCTGGTCTTTGAGTGGGCGGACAGCTACGACAATAAGGTGATATTTCTCTTATCCAATGGTTTTATGGTTTGTCGTTGTAAAACTAACATAGCATAGGATTGGAACAGACTGCGTAATATTCTTGCGCCTACAATGATGGTAAAGCTCCTTCCTCCCTTTCCCTCATTCTAGATTTACTGGGAGTCCGCTTAAGCTATCTTCAGGTCGATTATACAATCGTCGGCCATGACTGCTTCCCTAACATGCCTGCAGAAGAGTTCATCAACATGATGAGTTCTCACAAATTTCTCGGCGACCCGCTTGTCCGAACTCAGCATCTGATGGGCGCGGCGAAATACGAGCAACTTTCGGAAACAGAAATCATGGGCCATCACCAGATTCGCGCTGCCCATCAGCGCTATAAGAGCCATGACCCCACAACTGTGGAGCATAGAGGGCATGGGCACTCCTACGTTAAGCATTTGTATAGGAAGATCGATGGTTCCTGGAAGCTTGCCGGCGTCTGTCCTAAAGTCTATTGGAATGAGCATAACTTTGACAAAATTTTCCCCCAGTTATCGGCGACGCATTGATGGCCTGCCAAGATTGTGCCTAGTTCCATCCACTGGTTAGTTTTATACATCAGATAAAGTTCTGCTCTTGACGCATTGATAAATATTAGCAGCGCCTTCTGGTTTGTTCTTCTTGGCAGGCAGGATCTCTAAACATGTCTGACCATCACTCTAGTGTAACTATTAGAGTAACACCAGAGACTACCATGAAAGTCCTTCGTATATGTACGCTATAATAGGACTGTCGGAACATGCGAATGAAAGCTATGACTACTTTGGCTTTTGCATAGATAACCCTTCAGTCCTAGGTTAGTTAATGATTGCGCTGGAACAGGACGAATCGGTCAACACTTCCATTAGTAGTCCACTTAAATCGATACGAGTGTTAAGGACGTAAATAGATAGGTGATGTCCTGGAACTCGTACATAAGTTGCATGTAGATGTGGAATACGAGAAGAACGGGGATCTACGGCTGCTATGACGATAAACTCGACGGAGTCGGTGAGATTCCCTTCAATTCATCATAAACTAACTTCGGAGGCTCTCACGGTGGATTTTCGGGGATGTGAGGAGCTAACTCACAGCTATATGACTGGACAAGATGAGGGGAGTAAAGATCGAAATGCAGGTTTACCGTCCTGAATTCCACCACCCCTCTCTTGCGGCTTACGGGAACTCACTCCGAGATGCCTTATTTCCAACCTAAGCAATTCCCTGAATAGGAGCCCATGGCCGAAAAATAAAATCAAACAAACAAACAAAAAAACAAAGGGAAAAATTTTTTTTTGGCGAGCCATAAAATATATCTGCCGACATAGTCTCTAGTCAGAGTAGCCTTGGTTTCGTGGTAGCTCCTCACTTATCGTTTTCCTAAGATCATCACCATCTACGCCCGTCAAAGTATATGCTATATATAATTATCAATTCCATTCACTCGTTTCTGTCTCAACCTCGACTTACATACTTTTTTCTTTTTTTTTTTTTCCTGGATCAAAAAAGGCAACTATGTTGTATCTGGCTATAGTGTTCCTGGCTACCCTTATAGTCGGCTCTACATCCGCCAAAGTAGTACACCATAATTGGCACATAACTTGGGTTAACGCTGCTCCTGACGGATTTGAGCGACCAGTAATTGGTATCAACGGTTCATGGCCCTGTCCACAGATTGATGTGGATCTTGGAGACCGTCTTATCATCGATGTCCACAACGATTTGGGAAACCAAACCACAGGAATCCACTGGCATGGTCTTTATCAGTACATGACGGGATACATGGATGGTGTGCCGGGAGTCACCCAGTGCCCGATTCCACCCGGTAAAAACATGCGCTACGAAGTAGAGGTAGATTCCATGTTCCATTCTCGATATTTTCCGTTATCGTTCGGCTAAACAGTGTTCTCAGGTCAACCAAACGGGCACATACTGGTATCATTCGCACAAAATGGGGCAGTACCCAGATGGCCTACGCGGAGCAATCATCGTGCACGATCCAAATCCTCCTTTCGAATACGATGACGAGTTCACGGTGTTATTGTCAGATTGGTACCATGAGCAAATGACCCCTTTGATACAACAATATGAATCTGAAAACAGCAATCCGGCAACCGGTGGATTAGAGCCTCTACCAGATGCTGCGTTGGTGAATGACGCTATCAACACAACGATTAAAGTTGAACCGAATAAAACCTACCTTGTCCACATGATTGCCATCGGAAATTGGCCGGGATTCGCTTTTCTGTTTGACCAGCATGATATGACTGTTGTGGAAGTTGACGGAGTCTATATCGATCCGTATCCCGTTGGTGACAAGAACCTACGCATCGCAACAGGGCAGCGGACAAGTGTCTTGATCCGCACTAAGAACGACACTAGTCAGAACTTTGCCTTCTGGACGATCATGGACCTTAATATGATGTTTTTATATGAAAATCGGACAATCCCGGACGGGTATAATCCGAACGCAACCGCATGGCTTGTTTACGATGAGGCAGAACCCCTTCCACCAGCTCCTATCCTTCATGAATTCGATTTTGTTGATGATCTTGCCTTTGTCCCTGCAGATCATGAGCCTCTTCTGGAGCCAGTCGACCATCAAATAATAATAGACATCAATTCTGCCGCGGTGGATGGTGGTCTTGCTCGATTCGTCGTCAACAACCAGACTTACTCTGAGCAGAAAGTCCCGTCACTATACACGGCTTTGGCCCTCGAGTTGCAGAATAATACCGGCTTGTCTGCCTACGGACAGGTGAATCCCTACGTGGTCCATTACGGGGATATAGTGGAAATCGTCGTCAACGATTATCATTCTAACCTCCATCCATTTCATCTACATGGGCATCAATTTCAGTGCCTGCAGAGAACGGCCCCCGACGGTGGTTATTTTGATGGCTACTGGACAAATACCTCGGCAACTCCGATGAGGCGAGATACACTTATGGTGCAGAACCATGGGCATTTTGTCATTCGCTTCCGGGCTACGAATCCAGATAAGTTTTCATACCTTTTCCCTTATGGGGGCAGAGATGCTTCTCTTTTTTTCTCTTTTGACTGATAGTGTTCTTTCACGAGTCTGGCTGTTTCACTGTCATATCGAGTGGCATATGCTGAAGGGCATGGTGGCCACCATTATCGAAGCGCCTGATCATCTGCAAGATCTCCACCCACCTGTCAACCAACTGAAGATATGTGCGAGCTACCCGTCTATATCCGAACTTGATAGAACGAGCAATTATTGTACGAAATCGTCTTAGATTTATTCCGTTCGACTGGTCCGGAACTCCCATGAATAAGAATAACGGGTCCGTTTCTTTGCATAGTTTTGAAACTTCTAAGATGGATACTGCGACTAATTTTGCGTAGGATGATGACAGCCATAGGGCATAGCTTGAGGCCTGTTTGTCCATACAGACATAATATAGACCAGGTTTAGCATTAACTATCAATGATTAATACGAAAGGCCATGCGTTATGCAAGTTGAGTAAAGACATAAACATGCGTAAATAACAAATTACTGCAGTCATTCTAGAATAATAAACAGAGCGCCAACGTTGCAACCCCTACTACTCCGAAATCACGAGATCCTTCCCTGGATACTACATTGGTGACAGCCTTTTCCCCGACCGAATATGTTGCCATAGTTGTTGCCTCCACCGACTGTACACCGTATGAGATCGAGGAGATCATCTGGCCAGCACTAGTTGTTAGTGCTTATGGCCGTCGTGTAGCAGCTGTATGTACCACAACCGATTCAGTGAGTTGCTGCGATCCAACTGCCTGCATTCCACCCGCTCCACATGTTGTTCAGACAGTGTCGGTGGTCGCAGCTGCTTAATCCCATTAGAAAGCACAAGGATCTATCGTCCACGGTGCCGAATTGCCGGGATACTGGATATCATCGCGGAAATTTCTCTATTGTGACAAATGGAGATTTATGAGAAGACCTATCACGAGTCAAGCTCTGCTACCAGTAATAATCAGCAGCACCACAAACAACAACAGTGAGTATATGTATGTATATGTTGATATCTAGTATGGAAAACGTACATGACCCGGTGAGTCTCTCTGCGGCCAGCAAAGCAGAAAACCGGGGTTGTGAGAACGGGCCACCTGGTTACTGTGGAACACGGACAACCTAGTCGGGTATAGAGCAACAGGAAATTAACTGCAAGACGTGCATTAGATAAGAAGAAGGGCGAAATTCATGCTAGGACAACTTTTGGGCCAAGAAGAAAAGTTGTTGCAGCCCAGGCTGGAGCTAGAGAGGCAGGGTAGAAAACTAAGTGTATTTTTTTTTCCACGGGATTGAGTCCCGTGTATCTCTTATGCTAAATATCCAAGGGACCAGACGCACTGGTCAAAATGTCCATGAACGCGCGAGGGAAAGTGTTAGCGGTCTCATTCTTCGTAGGAGCGCCTTGTATGGGTCGAGTCTGTTGTCTGTCTGAACTGGGTTGGGCGGCCCTTCTGCGCTCATGATCCAGCCAGGATACTGATCAGGCTCTCCCGATCAAGACGAACTAGATGTGACGGAGCTTGCTCGACCAAGTTCTGGCTTTACAGTCACGTACCGTGATAATACCTGTCGTGACATGGAAACGTCGTCAGCCTGCAAGCAAGAACCGGATTGACAACAAAGCCCAATCATAACAGTTGCACGGAGTAACGCAAGCTTGGGGCCCTGGAATACGAGCCTCGTTGGGGATCTCAACGTCGAAATAACGTTGAGATAAGCAAGCCATTACTGTAGACCTTAATCTCCGGGTGTTTTCCCCACCTTGTGGGTCCACTACATTCCGTCTCCTAATTGGTGTTCCTTGTGTGAGGGTCTTACAACAATGTATTATTTGAAGGAGCAACTTCAATAGGTTTAGTGCGGCTAAACGACCGAAATACGCACAAAATATACTTTCCTTTGTCTCACCTGATTTCCAGGGGTCGGGAGATCACAACCTAATCGAGACGGCAACGCTAACGCAACTCGTGTTCAGTCTCGACTACCTTGAGGGTACCTGTCAGGTTTTAGCTGCATGTCTTGTAGTGCGTCAAAGAAGCACAGCGCATTGTCAGATATAATCAGCCTCTGACCTCATTTATGGATCAGCATCAGCACTATTTTATTCCGGAGATCCTGATGCAGTGGGGGTATCTGGTGAAATAACTACTCGGTGGTCAATACCTGGTCAGGCATTACAATTATAGGATGACAAATACTGCTTCCTCGGCGCTTTGGTTATCTTTCAACTTCTTCCCTGAGCTTTCAACGAGGACTGTGGAGTATCGTATCGCTCACACCACGGCCTAAATTAGGATTTATTCTTTTCCGCTCTGGTAATTCCCGGTAGGAGGTACCTCGCGTTCCCTCTACTACACACGGATCATCTTGATGGAATGGAAGAATTACTTTCTATTGTTAAGCGGGCGATAATGTGGAGTGATTATGTCCGGAATTGCCCCGGGATGTGGCAGGATGCTATTTGGGAATTATGTGTAGCAATAGTAAACTATCTCCTAGCACACGCTCAGTCTATAATGCCGGATCCATCATTCCGTATGAACCTAAATGTTCGCTCCACCATTCAATGGGATGATTTGGCCTGTCCATGAGAATAATGGTTACTACTGAGAGATAGTAAAAGCAGATCAACCCAGATCATACTTACCATTAATCCACTCGCTGGAAGAACTGGCTAGGAAAGCAACGACACGGCCAATATCGGCCGGGATTGCGCATCTCTTCAAGGGGCTGCCGTTGGCCAGAGCAGCCTCAATTTCTCCTAGAGACGAGGACCTGTCACATCCAGGCGCGTATCTCCAGGAATTCTCCGTCCACATATCAGTTTTTACGCCGGCTGGGGCGATGGCGTTGACGGTGCATCCCTTCTGTCCAAAATCAGCTGCAAAACAACGAGTGAATCCTTCCACGGCCGATTTGCTCCCTGCGTATATGGCGTGCCCGGGGACTCCCACCCCGGCTGCAATTGAAGACATGAGAATCAGCCGGCCTCCGGGTTGGATATGGTCGAAGGCATTCTTGGCAACGAAAAATTGGGCCCTGGTGTTAATATTGAACACCTCGTTGAAGTCGTGCAGCGTGCTCGAACTCAACGGTACGAATTTCTCCTTGCCCGAGTTAGAGACGACAATATCCAGCCGCCCGAATTGGTCTATAGTAGCGTGGAAAAGGGCATCAATCTCTTCTAGCTTGGTCAGGTCGGCTTTGATGGCAGTCGCGTGTCCGCCCATGGCCGCTATTTGCTGAACAAGCTCATCCGCAGCCTGTGAGCTGTGAGCGTAGTTGAGGACTACTAACGCTCTTTTCCTTGCCAGTTCCAGGGCGATTCCTCGACCGATGCCCCGTGCCGCACCTGTAACCAGGGCCACTTTGCCCCAGAGATCCTCGTCTTGGGTCTTTGCTGTCATCCAGTCCATGTTTGCTTCCATAAATGATGTGATCTTCTGGATTGTGAGACGTTTGCAAGAAATACAATGAGTATCTTCTTTACGTTACGTGATTCAGTTATTTCATTATATAGACTGGAAATCAAGGGTTAGGACCATACTCAAATCGATTCACTATTGTTGAAGTTAGTTTCTGATGATTAATCTCGCATGTGCACAATATGCCATAGGTTTAATTATCATACCGGTGCTGCTCGGAGAAACAAAAGAATGTCGATGGAAGTCAGCCTTCGATAATTACTGTCTTGGATACTCTTTTGGTCGCTATTGCATTATCTATCCCATCTTAAATATATACATCTAGAATCACCGTGCCCAACGTATCTTAATCGATGAATTGATGTTTCCACATATGTCATGTCTTACCTAGTTATATGTAATACGAATAGAGCTTGGAATCATTGCCGTCGCCCGATACAAAGCAACGACGCATGTCCTGCGGACACTCTATCCGCTTTTCTTTCTGTGTCTAACTCCAACTGTCACACATCTAGGTACCTTTGGAAGACACAATTCTGAAATTTCCTTTTCTACTCCATTCGTCTTTTGCCTCAACTTCCCCCCATATATACTCATACAATGGGTACAAATACAGATAGCAACAATAGTCAACAGGAGAGTGTTGCAAGCACCAGCGACTCAATCCCTATCTTCAAGCAGATTGCTACAGTTACCATCCTATGTATCGCTCATCTATTGACCCAAGCTGCTCTCGGACAGGCCATTGCGCCTCTCCATGTCATCAGTAATGATCTTGGATCCACAAGCCTCGCCGAGTCTAGCTGGTACGTGGCGGCGTATAGCCTGACAGTGGGTACTTTCATTCTCATCGCGGGGCGATTTGGTGACGTGTATGGTCATAGACTGATGGTTACGGTGGGGTATGTCTGGTTTGCCTTGTGGTCTCTAATCTGCGGTTTTAGTGTGTATTCTGGCCAAGTCTTGTTCATTGTCTCTCGTGCATTTCAGGGAATTGGCCCTGCTATTCTTTTACCTAATTCATTGGCTATCCTGGGGAATATGTTCCCTCCGGGCCTTAAAAAAAATATCACATTCAGTTTGTTTGCTGCAGCTGCCCCTAATGGCTTTATTTTGGGCTCTTTATTCTCCAGTATCTTTGCGCAACTCGTTTGGTGGCCATGGGCCTATTGGGTTATGGGAATTGTTTGCACCCTAATGGCCTTTCTTGTATACCTCGTCGTGCCTTCACAACCGTCTGACAAAATCGCGAAACCACAGTTGGATCAACTGGACCTACTTGGTTCCATTACAGGGGTTGTGGGATTAGTTCTTGTTAACTTTTCCTGGAACCAAGCTGCCGTGGTGGGGTGGCCAACTCATTATACCTATGCCCTACTCATTATCGGAGCTGTGTTCCTGATTTTATTTTTCTATATTGAGGCCCATAGTTCCTGTGCGGTTGTCCCAGTTTCTTTGTTGACTATAGACACTGTCTTTGTGCTTATCTGTATTGGGTGTGGTTGGTCTAGTTTTGGTATCTGGCTTTTCTATGCATGGCAGGTCTCAGAAGACCTTCGTGGCTACAGCCCGCTCAGTACTGTCGCTCAGTTCACTCCGGTTGGCATCTCGGGGTTTCTTGCGGCTTTTTCAATTGCGTATCTATTGGGCCGCTTAGGGCCATATTACATCATGACGATGGCTATGCTGGCATTTTTGGTTGGTTCCATCTTGTTTGGAACAGCCCCAGTCCATCAGAGCTACTGGGCTCAGACTTTCGTCTCTATTTTGGTTATGCCCTGGGGGATGGTATGTTATTTGCCGTTAAGTTCCGATCTTCGTCAGTGTAGACGCTTGCTAATCCTGCGACAGGATCTCTCATACCCTTCTGGCACCATTTTATTGAGTAATGCAACGTCCTGCAAACATCAAGGTGTTGCTGCATCTCTGATGAACACAGTTGTTAACTATTCTGTCTCTATTGGTCTAGGGATTGCCGGCACGGTAGAATCGCAGATTAGAAAGGACGGAACGGATCCCTTGAGGGGTTACCGCAGTGCACAGTATATTGGCATCGGCCTTTCGGGATTAGGTCTTGGTGTGTCTCTCCTGCATGTCCTTGCACACAAGGCCAAATATCGAATGATTAGGATGCATGAAGAGGATGGTGAAACCCCCTGAAACAGGCTGAACGCCTCCAAGGGTATTCGTTTTGATTGTTTCAGTACTAGCGGCTCCGCAACTAGCTGTTATACCTCATTTTCAGAATAGCCTGTTCGCTTGGCTTTTCAAGCTCAGAACTAGATCTAGATTCTCTCCGATTCATTCCACCTGCAAGTATGAGACAAAAATACTTGGTAGCAAAATAGAGTACCCTATGAGGGAGGTCATTGCAGTCAAGAGAATATTACTATCGATAAAGCGGAAATCTGCGGCCATTACTAAGTTGTTTCTCCGCCATCCGCATATCACTCCACGAGTAGGGATTAAAAAAAAAAAAAAAA
>JAPVCE010000021.1:91798-110434 GCA_029606265.1 Paecilomyces dactylethromorphus
GCTCGAACTCTATACATGTCTCGAAGTAGGTCGAGATAGGAATGTATAAGTTAATACTTAGGTAACATAATTGGGTTTCTAAAGTTGAATATACTTGAAGCTAGTCTTACAGTCCATATGGAGCACAGAAAAGCATAAAAACCTGCTGAGACAGTCACATGCGTTGAATCAATACCGTAAGCTTTTCAATTCCACTATTTGCTTCACCTCCCATGTTCAAATATTAGCTCAAATGATTACATAGGCTTGCTATCACATGTACCAAGTTCATTATATATCAAGCAGCAGGGTAGATAGATCCATCTGACATTGTAAGGGCGCATTGAGAAGAGTTAATATCTTTGGGGATTATCTTTTTAATAGTCCTAGAGGAAACTGATCTTCTCTGTATTTTATTTCATAGATATTTCCACCTTGGTTTTCTTTACTTCCCCTTCATGTGCTTCGAGGATCGTCATTCGGCATATTGTCAGAAATATTCGCTAATAATGGATGTACTCTTCTTCGGAGATCAAACTGATCCCGGGATTGTTCCCTATGCTCGAGAAATTCTTTCTGCTCCAGCCGAAACACCTCTAGTCTCGTCCTTCCTCAAGTCAGTTAGCTGCGCTCTTAGATGCAGTATTGCCAATCTGCCAGCACCACAGCGTCAGCAGCTCCCTCCTTTCGCCAACCTAGGAGAGTTTATCCAGTGTTACGCCTCCACAGGACGTCAAAATGCCGTTGTAGAAAGTACCCTACTCTGCGTTGCACAACTAGCAGACTACATCTCGTATGAATCAAACCCTATGCCTCTAAGAGAATGTCTGCACTGACTTCAAAGAAAGCCTTACTGAAAACTTGCATGATTTTTCTTGTTCCAGAAAGACTATTCTGGGATTGTCCACGGGGCTTATTGCAGGTGTGACAGCATCCATTCTTCCGCCAGGGAGTATGAGCATCCCCATTGCTGTTGAGGCAGTTCGAATTGCATTTCGGCTGGCACTTCACGTTAGTCAACGTGCCGATTACTTGTACCCTATCGCCGACGCGGTTAGTCCGGAGCCCTGGATGGTCGGCGTGGCAGGTTTAACCGAAGAAAGTGCCCGATTGCTCCTGGAAGATTTTAACCAAGCAGTGGTAAATAATCTCGATCACCCCGCAGAGACGTTGTGAACGGAGAGATTGATCTTTACTTTTTAGAGTCTTCCAGAGTGTAGTCGAGCCTATATCAGTACCATCTCCCCCTCCACCATCACTCTCAGCGGCCCTCCCTCAACTCTGAGAAGATTACTGCGCCATCATTCCGATGCTCTGCAGAGGTGCCAAATTTCTCCCTTACCCATCTTTGGTCCATACCATGCTTCCCATCTCTGGAATGAAATTCCCTGGAAGGAAATTCTGAACCTTGATCTTCTTGACGAATACGAGACGCTCTCACAGAAGCTAGAGATCCCGGTTTTGTCCCCTCGTGATGGCGCTCCCTACAGAGCAGAATCATTGAAAGAGCTATACCAACAGGTCATTACGGACATCTTGGCATCCTGTCAAAACCTCTCGTCGGTTCTGACCCAATATGATGCCCGTGTCCCTACTGGAGAAGGCAACTGCCGTCTTCTCAGACTGGGTCCGAACAATGGCACAAGCCATCTTCTGAAGTCTCTACAGGAAAAGGCAAACTACAAGCTCTTCGACTGGATGCAGTGCAAATCGACACCACGCCATGAGTTTCTGAGCTCTAAAAAGGACAAGATTGCAATTGTAGGCATGTCCGGAAGGCTTCCTGGTGCCCAAGATCTTCACGAATTCTGGAGAATCCTCTACAGTGGATTAGACATGCATCGAGAGGTGAGTTGCACCAATTAACAGTAGAGGATCTTTTCTTTTCAAACTTTATTTGTTGACAATTCACAGGTGCCACCGGATCGTTTCGACGCCCAAGTGCACTGCGATCCCACGGGCAAGAGTAAGAATAAGAGTCATACCCCCTTCGGTTGCTTCGTAGACAATGCGGGCCTCTTCGATCCGCGCTTTTTCAACATGTCCCCGCGTGAAGCAACCCAAACTGATCCCATGCAGCGGCTCGCTCTAATCACGGCCTACGAGGCTCTTGAGATGGCAGGTTACGTGCCCAATCGCACTCCTTCGTCCCGGTTGGACCGCATTGGGAGTTTCTACGGGCAGACGAGTGACGACTGGCGCGAGATCAACGAAGCGCAAGACATTGATACATACTTCATTACCGGAGGTGTCAGAGCCTTTGGACCGGTAAGTAGCTTCGTTTCAGTAGGAGACCATCGTGCAATGTCTAATCAGAGGCACAGGGCCGAATTAATTACCACTTCGGGTTCAGTGGTCCGAGTTTCAACATCGACACAGCCTGTTCGTCGAGCATGGCAGCTATTCATTTAGCATGCAATGCAATATGGCTGGGGGACTGCGATACGGCAATCGTGGGCGGCCTCAACATCATGACTAATCCCGACATCTTCGCCGGTCTGAGCAAGGGCCAGTTTCTTTCCAAAGTTGGTCCCTGTCAAACATTTGACAATGATGCGGATGGTTATTGCCGGGGAGATGGCATTGGCACTCTTGTCATCAAAAGGCTGGCCGACGCTGAAGCCGACAAAGATAATATTCTGGGAGTGATTATCTCTGCTGCCACAAATCATTCCGCCGATGCGGTCTCGATCACACATCCCCATGGCGATACACAAGAGATTTTGTACCACCGCATCCTAAACCAAGCCGGGATCGATCCTTGGGATATCGACTACGTCGAGATGCACGGTACCGGTACTCAGGCAGGAGACGACACGGAGATGCGCTCGGTAACCAACGTCTTTGCTCCTGCCCAAGTGTCGCGACCAGCTCATCGACAGCTGTACCTAGGATCGGTCAAGGCAAACGTCGGTCATGGAGAGGCTGCATCAGGGGTAACGGCGGTGATCAAGGTCCTCTTAATGCTCCGCGAGAATATCATTCCTCCGCATATAGGGATAAAACGTGAAATCAACAGAGGCTTTCCGGACTTGGCCGCGAGAAACGCACATATCGCCCTCCAGCCCGTACCTTTGCCGCGACCTCCGACGGGCATGCGCCGCATCTTCGTGAATAACTTCAGCGCGGCTGGTGGAAACACAGCCATCGTGATTGAAGATGGACCCACTAGGCTGTTGAACGGATCGGATCCTCGAACGATGCATGTGGTATCCGTATCCGCTCGCGCCTTGTCGTCTCTTAAGGCTAATCTTTGTAGTCTGGTTGAGTACATAGGCTCACATCCAAATGTTTCCCTTCCCAGTCTATCATATACCACTACTGCTCGTCGAATTCACCATAATTACCGATTTTCTGTCGCCGCACGCGATATTGCCACTGTAAAGAAAGCTTGCTCCGATGCGGCACTGAAGGACACAATCCCAGTTCCCTCGGCACCCAAAGTTGCCTTTGTGTTTACTGGGCAGGGCTCCATCTATTCTCAGCTTTCTGCAGATCTGTTTGTCTCCTCAACTTTGTACAGAGAAAGTATTCTGGAGCTTGACTCCATTGCGATCTCGTTCAATTTCCCAAGTTTTCTGCCGCTGCTGGATGGTACTCTTGACGACATCACCAATCTTTCCCCCGTTCTAGTCCAGGTCGGACAGGTGGCCATTGAGATGGCACTGACTCGTCTCTGGCAGTCTTGGGGCATCATGCCACATGCAGTCATCGGCCATAGCCTGGGAGAATACGCAGCGCTCTTTGCTGCGGGAGTCCTCTCGACGAGAGACACCATCTATCTCGTCGGCTCGCGAGCAGTACTGCTGGAGAGCCAGTGCATACCAAAAAGCCATGCCATGCTCGCTGTGAAGAGCGATCTGGCCGCCGTGCAAGATTTGCTTTCTTCTGGACTGCTTGAGGTCGCTTGCATAAACAGTGCCACGGAAATCGTTCTTAGCGGTCAATCTTCTGATGTCGACATAGCCAAGGGTCTGCTCTCAGAACGAGGGATCGTGGCAACTCGGCTGAATGTTCCCTACGCATTTCACTCTAGCCAAATCGATGCTATTATATCGAGCTTCTCGCACGTCGCAGCCGCAATCACCTTCCGAACACCGCAGTGTATAGTGCTATCGCCCATGCTAGGCCGCTCCTTGAAAGAAAACGAGGTCGATGCAGACTATCTATGCCGCCACGCTCGCGAAACAGTCAATTTCTGGGGTGCGCTGAAGGCGGCAATCACCACCACAGATATCGACCAGGGGACAGTTTTTATCGAAATTGGTCCGCATCCCGTCTGCTGCAGCTTCGTGAAATCCACGATGGGCCCTGAGATCGGAATGGCCTCCTCCCTCCATCGCAAGCAAACCGCGTGGGAAGCGTTGGTGGCGGCGGCCAGCCTGTTGTACAACAAAGGAGCACATCTGAATTGGAGTGAGTTCCATCGGGACTTTGAAGATGCACTTGAGTTGCTGGAGCTGCCCGCGTACCAGTGGACCTTGTCGAACCACTGGATCGACTACAAAAATAATTGGTGCTTAACAAAAGGCGAGGGTCCGGTTAACTCTTTACATGTTAGGAGCACTCCCTCGTTGTCGACGACTTCGGTCCAACGTGTCGTGGAGGAAGCGTTCACGGAAACTCGTAACACACTGGTCGCAGAATCGGACCTCTCGCGTTCAGACTTAAAGATGGTGTTAGCCGGACACGTGGTGAACGGGGTCGCCCTCTGCCCCTCTTCGCTCTATGGAGATATCGGAATCACCATCGGCGAGTATATGTATCGACGAATGTTCCCCACTGTGAAGAGCGATGAGATACCTCACGTAAACATCCGGAATATGCAGGTTCCAAAAACTCTGATTGCCAAGCCTGATGTACCGCAGCTGATAAAGATTGTCGCCGAAGCGGGCCAAGCCAAGAAGGTCATCGACATGGCCATCTCCAGTGAGGAAGGCGAGCACGCCAATTTCACGGTCGAGTTTGGCACCAGCTCCGAATGGCTAGGAGAGTGGCAACGGACTGCATACCTGATCGAATCTAGGATGAAAACACTCTACAATCAGACCGATAACGGGGAGGCGCATATTCTGCAACGAAGTATTGCATACAAGCTCTTCGCAGCTTTCGTTGAATACGAAATAACATTCCAAGGTATCAAGACTGTCGTGCTTGATTCGACTCACTGGGAGGCAACCGCAAATGTCGTGCTGGCAAGTCCCAAAGCGGATCAGGTGTTTGTTATGCCGCCATATTGGATAGACAGCATCGGCCATCTATCGGGTTTTATTATGAACGTTCACCCCGCTGTTGATAATAAAACCAATGTCTTTGTGTCCCATGGCTGGGATTCAATGAGGATCGCCCAAAAACTCCTGCCCGGCAGAAAGTATCAGACTTACGTCCGAATGGCAGAGATAGAAGGTACCAACATCGTCTCTGGAGATGTGTACTGCTTCGAGAATTCTACCGTAGTGGGCGTATTCGGCGGGTTGAAGTTCATGAGGATTCCAAGACGAGTACTCGATCAAGTCCTGCCTCGTCATCAGTTAGCCCTGTCAAAACACATTACTTATGACAAGCCACAGATTTCGAGTGAGAAGATACCCAACGCTACTGTCTCCGAAGTTGATGACGTGAGCTACAAGAACATTACTTATGCAATCCACTCGACCACTTTTCGGGTTCTCATGATTATCGCTGAAGAATGTGGCGTTGACCGGAACGAATTGGCGGATCCAATCAACTTTGCGGATCTAGGAGTCGATTCTTTAATGCAGCTGGCGATCAGTTCACGCATGCGTGAAGAACTAGAGTTAGAGGTCTCGTCTTCTCTCTTTATTGACTATCCAACTATCGGCCATCTCAAAGAGCACTTAAAAGACCTCGAGCTTGCGGCGGATAGGCAGGACCCTTTGGATACTTCTTCATCTAACGATACGATTGGAAGTCACTGGAGCAGTCCGGGGGACGACATAACCGGAATCACGCCGTCACAAAGCGATACTCCGCCCCTGGAAATAAGAGGAAAAACACAGAAACTTTCGGAGTCTCTTAAGTCATTACCGTCAGCTCCGGTGGTGCATCCCTTGTCAGAGGTCCCATTGTTACCACACAAGCTAGCCACCTCTTTTCTTCTCCAGGGGAATCCAAAGACAGCGCAGACAAAACTTTTCCTGTTCCCAGATGGGGGCGGTTCAGCCGCCTCCTACGCGCAGATCCCAGACATCGCCCCTGACGTAGTGGTCTATGGGCTCAATTCTCCTTTCATGACCATGCCGGAAGAGTATACATGCGGGGTGTCAGGGATTGCGCGGTATTACATCAATGAGATACGTCGGCGGCAGCCCAAAGGACCCTACAATGTCGGAGTAAGTTCGCTTGTGCAAGTTCTTTCCCAAATTTCTATCTGGATGCTAACGCGGTGGTTTCTGTAGGGCTGGTCAGCTGGCGGAGTCATTGCCTTTGAGGGCACCCAGCAACTGATCCGAGGAGGAGAACAAGTCGACAGACTCATCCTTATTGACTCCCCGTGCCCACTGACCATCGAGCCGTTACCTATTTCCCTCCACCGGTGGTTCAACACGCTTGGCCTTCTGGGTGATGGAGATCCGACAAAAATCCCGGCATGGCTGCTACCGCACTTTCAAGCATCCATTAATAACCTGTCAACCTACAATGCCCGCTCCATTAATCCAGAAAAGGCTCCCAGGACCTTTGTTATTTGGTGTGAGGATGGGGTGTGTAAGCATCCGACAGATCCTCGACCCGACCCCTATCCCTATGGGCATGCCCAGTTTCTGCTTGAGAACAAGGAAGATTTTGGGCCGCAGCTCTGGGATGCTATGGTGGGCATAGATAATATTGTCTTGTCCCACATTCCTGGGAACCATTTCACCATGATGCGTCCACCTTTCGTAAGTTCTCTATGCCTTGGTGATCCCTGACTTGTGGCAATGACTAATTGACGCTTTGTTTTTCTATTAAGGTTCACGCGCTCAGTGAGGAGATACATCGAGCCTTTACATCTTAAGGCTGGCTGCAAACTGTTTTTGATCACAATAGTGTGTTATAAGAGGTGCAAGCTAAGGGATTATTCTTAATTAAGGGGGTACCTTAGGCATCTTTTGTATGTCTCTCTATTGTGTTCTTTGGACTATTTAAAAGAGTATTTACTGATTAGTCGTTGCACAGCAGGCTAGTTATTGCATTTTTTTAACAAGTATTCGGGCAGGTTTATGTAGTCAATGTCAGGAATCCGCATCCCCTTTCTCCTCCCCACTCCCAGTAGCTAGGTTCCAGTCCACAGTGAGTCCATATACCTAAGTTGTGAAGTGTGAAAGAATATATTGATAGTGGTAGCAACTAATCCGTTACGCATCAGGCTGATAGTGTGAGCATACAGGCTATCTCTATAATAGCGACCTCTTAAAAATTATATTGGAGATATTATCAGAGAAAAATTTTTTTATTCTGTGCTATTAATAAGAGTAAAATACCTAATGCAGTACATTCCAGTCGCATTATCGAAGGTATCATCGTGAAGGAAGAAAATATCCGGATAGATAGACTATAATTAATGGCTAATAGTGAAATATAGTTAAAGCTAGTCCTTCTGGTGGAGAATCAATTAAAGCCAACCATGCTTGCTTTCCTAATGGTTCGTCCAAAGGTAGATTAGGGCTATATAAGTGTTAGATTCAAATATTTCTATAAAGCAATATTGATATACTCACTAATATGAATTCAGTGTCTCGGGATATAAATGTGCATGCTGATCCCACCCAACCTCAGCAAAAAACTGGCTGGCAGCTTTTGCAATGCTTAATTCATTCATTCCCACCATGGGAAAAGCAATCTGGGGTCGAACGATTGGAGCATCTTTATGTAACGCTATAGTCACCAAGAGAGGGAACTCATTGGGCTTGCGACTGCCTTCTTGGATCTTTAGCAGCGTAAAGAGCATTTTCAGTTTATGAATCCGCTGAATGTCATTGCCGACCTTTCCACCCAGCGTCCAGAGATCTTTGATTCGGTCCCAGGTCATGCATGTTTCAGAAAGAAAGATCCTACCTGTAGCGACTGAGGGTTCAGCAAGGTCATACGCGAGAAACATCGGCCTCGTGGTCGTCGGGGCGGAGTCCAGGTAATTTCGCAGTAAATCAAGACCAGGAGCTAAGCGGCCTTCCGAGTCCACAGCCCGGAGAGCATCAAATAGCATGTCACCAACGGGAGCATCGGTTGCCAGAGCTTTCAGCTGTGGGTGCAGATACAGTTGTGGGTACACATATCCATCAATGAGATCCAAAGCAATAATATATTGTGTCCACGAAACCATTGTTTTTGTCTGAAACCGCTTAGTCGTCGTCTGTAGTACTCTTTGATCATAATCAGATAAGGTCAGGTGTTCTGCAAGTGCATTGTACTGGTCTAGACATAGTTGAACACCATCCAGCTTGTCAAGTATTGCTAAGAGATCGCGAATAGGTTGTCGGTTGAAAGGATCCTGTCCTCCTTCTCCCATTCGAAAGCTGGTCGGCTCAAACGCCATTCGGAGTGAGGTGCCCTGGCAAGTAAAGGTAAGGCTAAGCTCCAGCTTTCCAGCGCCAGAAAGCACGGTGTTCCCCTGCTGGCCAACGTGCGGGGCGGACCAGGCCCCTAAAGCAGGTGTGAGAAATCGATGAAACAGTGTGAGATATTGATAGTGCTGATGTTCATCGTAGTGACAATTCCGAAGCATCTGTGCTAGGAGCCATCCCTTGTTCTGCCACCATTGGAGCTGATTATGATCAGAGAAAGTAAGATATCTACCCAGTAGAATGTAAGGGTCTGACAAGTTCTGGGAAACCATAGCTATTCACGTAACCTGCCTCCGTAACTGCTTCTATCGTTATGGAGGCAGGAGTTAGAATATTAGAGGAGCATAAAAGCGTTTATATATTCCAAGTCCTCTTAAAATGCCTCCATCTACCAAACGGGGAGTTGTGTGCTTACCGTAATTTTCAGAGTTGACATTTTCCTTCGCAGGGAGAGACACAGGTCATCGCCATTTCACCCATAATACAAGAATGCAAGATTCCATAAACAATGTAAGTAGATCAGACAATAGGATGCAGATAAAATAGCCACCTGCAAGGGTACAAAAAAAATTGATATCGATTCAGACCACCGACCTAATTGCTGGAACCATCTGTGACCAATTTTTCTGAGTTTCAGATGGTGATTTCTGCAGGAAATTAGCTGTATTTGGTGCTGATATGCTTCAACAACTTCAGCTGAGCTCATTCCCTGCATGACAGAAAACTTTAAACCAGCTGCAGTTTACCCACAATGACGGATTTTCGGCCCGCCACTTCAATATCCTCAATTTCAATTTCGACTACCATATTCTCTTGGCACTGTGCAGATATATTCACTACATGTCCAGATAAGTCCAATTCCTTGAAACCGTATCTGATGTCCATGCTGGATTCTCTCCCTTACTTCCCGAGACTATGAAGAAACAAACAGCTTCCAATCTGTTAAATACAGTATCGTATCGTATCTCTGAATTCTTAGCCATCTTTCTTGAATATGAGTCCATTATTATCATATGTAACAGACAAATGTAAAGTAATATTATTATCAAAATGCCCATAATATTCTTAAAGCATGTAGAGTACGAATCCCGCTGAAATATCCTCTTTGTCCGGATGACTCTTTGTAACATGTGTAGGTGAAGCTTGCTAGATTCTCCTGCTGAAATATGCTTTAAAACAAAAGGAGGAGAAACAAATCCATATGTTTGCTTACATTCTTTCCTACTTCGGGTGTCGGTCTACTTCTTGCATACTAAACCAAGAGCTAAGGCATTGGAGTTAAGGACGCAAGGGGTTGTCCTTTCCGAGTGCCAATTAGTGGTTTATCAGAGTGAATAGATATAAATCCATTAATATAGACCTCTCTATATCAAATTACGTTCTCTTTCTCATTTTACGTTGACAATTTCTCTCCATCCTCCATTTCTGTGCCGTGCAGACTGTCGTCGCCACCATGTCGAGAATGCAAGAAGATGCGAATGGATACTTCCAACTGTGGAAGCCGGAGCATGCCGATCCAGATCGAGAAGAAAGTGTCCAGGATATTGAGGTCCTCTCCTCCTCCAAAAGATTTCTCATGTTACATAGTCATATCTGCTGACTTTTCGAAGGACCGGAAAGCCGGCCACGATGTTCTTGCAATACAGCAAGTGGCGACTCTAGCATCTTTATCCCAGTAAAAAGATAGTTACTGACAGAAGAATCAGATACTACAATCTAATCACTACAATTTTCCAGAGAATGGGTCGGATGTGCGGCCACCTCTGTCGTTTAGCACCGAACGAATCTATCGACCAAGCCCTCATTCGGCATGAACATTATCTTGCCCATCGTGTGAATATCCAAGAAGGGCAGAGAGTCTTGGACGTCGGCTGTGGGATCGGAAACCCGGCACGATCGATTGCCCGCTTTACAGGTGCTTATATCACAGGAATTAACATCAATGCGCAACAGCTTCGACAAGCACGGAAGTTGACTCAGGAGGCTGGGCTGGGTTACCAAATCAATTTCATCGAGCAGAGCTTCCTGCATATGCCTTTTGCCGACGAAACGTTTGATGCAGCCTATGCCATCGAGGCGACCTGTTACGCTCCTACTCTCAAGGAGGTGTATAGCGAGGTGTTCCGCGTGCTGAAACTGGGCGCCACGTTTGGGGTGTATGAGGTCGTCATGACGGACAAATATGACGATAACAATCCGGTTCACCGAGAGATCCGGCTGAATCTGGAGCGAGGTGGTGGTTTAGCACATATCTGGACCGCCGCTGAAGCCGTCGAGGCTATGAATGCCGCCGGTTTCGAGATAATAGCGGTCGACGACCTAGGAGATCGCCCGGACCAGATTCCATGGGAGACACAACTCTCCGATCCCCGACTTGAGGCCAAAGGAATCGTTTCAGGATTGCTCTTGAGCATCTTCTATGCTGCCCGTGCTTCGAAACTGGCTAACAAGGCATTGCAGTCTACGGTCGGGAAGCTTGAGGAGATGGGTGTGCTCCCCGCAGGGTCGCAGAAAGTCACCGATTTAGTTGTGACGATTTTGGACGGGATGTATCGCGGTGGGGAACTGAACATCTTCTCGCCCATGTTCTTGATGGTGGGAAAGAAGCCGCAGAAGTAACTGCCGTTGTTGTGTAGTTCGTGAGAGACGAAGCCTGTCCCCGCATGGGGCTGCTTGGATTGGCACATTTATCACTAAGAGATCTTGAGGCAAAATTGGAGGATAAGTGCACAGAAACACGTACTTGTGTCACAAAGTTTTTAAGAGATAGTAATAATGCGTGCAGTCTGCTCCCTAGTTTACAGGTTGTTACCACTGAAAATGCCCGCTAGTACGAGACTTATTATATCTCGACTATTATATTTGTATACCTGTACTGCCCAATCCCAATATATATTTCATATACCCACCGTGGTTCAAACAGTTTGAACCAGATCTGCCAAAAGAATACTAGTTCAGGTGGCCTTGATCTAATTACATATATGTAAGAGGAGGTGTCCTCGGGTCAGCTAACCTGGGCTAGCTAAATAAGCAGAGGTGCCTCAACAGCAAGGCAATAGCAAGTTAATAGTAAGATATTAACTTTATAAAATATATAAAAAATCTTGTAAGGAAGGATGTATTCATCTGACTTTTTAATTAAATTATATATCACCAGATTAAATAAAATAGATTATTACTACTTCTAACTAGTATTTACTCTAGATTTTTATACAGCTTAAACTACTCTCTTATAATATTATAGAAATTTCTATATTTAATATTCTCTAGTCTAGAGATTCTAGAGTATTTATTATAGTTATAATATCTATTCTATTTATTTTATATTAATTCTGAGCTATTAGTGTTGGCAATGAGCTGAGCTTAAAAACCCGACTCAACTCAACTCATTGCTAACATTAATGCTGTCTAATAGATTATTACTACTAAAGAACTGCTGGCATCTCCTGATTCGGATCATTCCAAGTTCTTTATGTAAAGCTTTTCAAATAACCTCCACTATTGAGTCTGCTCACTGTTTAAGAAGTTCGAGTACTTGGTCAAGGTAGCGTAAGTTCTGGGTTCTTCTGCATGCTGAACGGTGTTCTGTTGTTTTACGGAGGGGATTTGTTGGCAGGTAGCAGTCATTTCAAGGATAACTAGGACTGACATGCTCTGATCAGTAAGAAAGAGGATAAATTTGCACTTATGCTGTAAATTGAATCCATTTTCCAAGAGCTAGCGAGAATCTAAAAGTGTTTATTTTAGTCCTTGCGGAGGGGACTGAAAAGAAACAACGGCCATCGTGATAATGCCCCTTCGGGAGCACCGATATTCAGGTGACAGGAGGTGACTCATGGCAGAGTTTTCTTGGTTACTGGACAAATACCGGTGAGCTCTCTAACCTCCTGTCAGGCTAGCTGACTAGTGCCAAGTAGCAATGCAGGATGGAATGCAGGATATGGAGTATGAGAGCTTTTGCCGCCGTGCTTCGTGGCTGCTAGAAACTATTTATTGACAAAGATAGGCATGTTGCAATGCACCCCTTACTACATGAGACATGTTCTATGTTGTCCCTATAAAGCCTAGATCAGTCACATCATGGCTGATCAGGCTGCAGCCACCCCTGCGTTGTGATCTCATAGAAAGCTATGTAGATCACTGCACATGCAATATAGATAATTTTTTTTATTGAGACTTCGACCACTACCGTTGCGTCTTATATTCCGTAACAGAGCTCCGATTTTTTTCCCCTTTCCCTTCTGAGTAAGCTGCATATTTTATTAATAATTAATTTTTACATTCTCTACAAAGGAGATGTAAATACATTGTATTAGAAACAAAGATGTATTGAGATTATAACACTATGATGGAAATAATTAGTACATTTAATAAAACTGTGGTGCTCACAGATTACCATTCACTACTCCTGTGTAGGTTGGAATAAATCGTCTAAATACATGAGTTACATGAACATCTAAGGTTTATAGAGATTTAATGCTCAAGGGCATTTAGGGGGTTCAGTTACCATAGAAGTTGAAGCCTCTCTACAAAGAGCACATTCGGAGAGCACATGGTAAAGCTCCCATAACTGGAATTAAGTCTCCTGACAATGCTACTATGTACTATGTTGAACTCGAGAAATATTATTTACTTAACTAGTTACTTTATTCAAGTGTTGCGCAAATTAGAGAATACCCTTACTGTTTATGTTATTTCTAATGCGATCTTAATCATGTTTGTATATTTATATTATCCCAGTATATACGTCCACTCAGGTAACTTTGAAACATGGCTGATGAGAAAGCCCTTCAACAAGACTGTGTCTTCAACTTTCAGAAGTGAAACACGCATTTCGGAATAGTGCACAGTAACACTACAGCCCCAATTCAACGCGCAGAGAGTCCGGAATATTATTAGGGATATAATCCGTCTTAGTCCTTATAGCATATACCACGCGCGGGAATTCGGCTAACGCATGGGCTTGACTATCGTGTCCATATATCCAGCTCTCAAGAGGGAGGTTAGCGTTTGCCGATTTGTCTGGCCCAGTACTTTCCCAGTCTTGTGCCTTCCAGCGTTCATTTGCACGATGGCTGATGAGTTGGATGGCCGTGGCTCGTGGGTATCGGATCTTTTCAGCAACGTGGAGGGCGAGAGGGATCTGATCTTTGCCTGCCAGCTGGAGAACGAGAGCTATCACGTTTGCGTCCTCAATTCCCTGTGATGCTCCTTGACCGGCCGCAGGGGAGAGAGGGTGTGCTGCATCCCCGATCAGAATAGCACGGCCACACGGCGACACCCAGCCAGGCAGAGGATCAGTGTCAAAGAGCGGGTAGTTGATGAACTTGCTCTGGGGTGTATGGCGAATAACAGACCACAGGCGGCCCATAAGAGGTAACGGACGAAGTAGGTCTAACATGTCTTCAGGGTCGGCCGTGGATGTCCAGGTATCGAGGAGGTCCCGAGTGTCACGGTGGATACAGAACCAGCTGACGTCTCGGCCACTATTGCAAGTCTGAATCGCCATTTGGGCGTTTGGAAGAAAAAATACCTCAAAGCGGTCCCGTTCGTCGGTTCCTTCCATGATCCAACAGGCATCTGGATCTCCAGCTAGCTTCTGTCCATCAAGAAGGGCACGAAATGCCGCATACCCCGAGGACTGCGAGGTAACTGACTGTCCAAAGAGCTGGCTGCGCATCCTGCTGTGAACACCATCACTACAAATAAGGCAGTCTGCGCGCACTGTATGTTTCTGCTTGTTGTTGAGGACAGTCACTTCCACATGCGTGTCATCTTCCCGAAAGTCAACTACTTCCATCCCGAGGTGAAGGATAACGCCAATTCGACTAGCATACTCATACAAGGCCCTGATAAGCTGATAACGGGGAATCAAGTAATTTGTATCTTTGCACATATCAGAAATGTCTTGGGAGAATATTTTTTGCCCAGTGGCATTGTGGATATTGATGGCTGCTGGGGCAGTCACCCATGGTCTCAAGGCGTCTTGAACCGCACCATCCTCCCATCGTGCAATGATCCGGGCAGAGTTCGCGACCAGGCCAACGCAATCTCCTATCAGCAGGTTAGACTTTGACATCGTTGAGGCGGAATGATGGTTAAACCGAGGCTTTGAAAATCGTACCAGCGGGTTTCAAAACATCACTCTTCTCATACGCGGTGACTCTGTGGCCCTTTTCCCGGCATTCTATCGCTGCCGTGAGTCCAACAATCCCTAAGCCTACAATAATCACATCAACTGTCTGGTCAGTCGCGGGCACTTCCTCGGAAAGCCCAACGTTTGACATTGTTGATGATTGCGGTCGTAGCCAGGAGAATATGCTGTGATCGATTACACTCGACGATTCAAAATGGGGACGCGACAATCAAGTATGCACCAAACCTTCTCTTTCCGTTCAATTAAACGGAAGTTCTGGAAGTGGAATTTTGCCTAGGTGACTAGGTGACCAGGTGACTTTGTATGTGGCGCTCTACCATCCCTATCAATCTACTTGAAAGGGCATAACAGTTGTTTTTGGGAGGCGGGACCTGAGAGGTTGCGTTCATTAGGGTATGGCTGCCTAGATACTCATAGACTAGGTCAATTGAAATTTCCCTTGCAGGACTGGCATTTACGCCCACTCGAGATAGAGATTCCCAAGCAGAAAAGCATTCTATACCTCTATGGATCCTGATTTACTCCGTACAGATGGAGGTATCAAAATGTATGATGTAATGCTCCATGAAAGAAAGCAACTGTTTACCGCTAGTTTGTAGCCGAGGAAAGTTCTTCAACGAGTACATCAAGCAGTCTGCATGACGGGCTTAGATGTGTATCGTATAGGAATTCCGATGACGCATGCCACGATTGCTCATCCTTATTTCCTTGTCTCGCGGGACTTATTTAGCCTCTGGATGTTGAGTGACATGTGCTTTAATGCTGTGGAGAGTACGGGTTGACAATGTATTAACCCTTGCATTATACACGCAGGGATCATCTAGAAAAGCTGACCACTAAATTTTTGCTCACAGCTGTTCACAGCCAAAAAGCAGAGTACATGGAGATGAAATTAGATGATAGGAAAATACTAAGAATACGGGTAACATTCCGACAGCAGCAAGGGTGATAGTATGCATGTAACTATCTGGCACGAACCACCTAATCCCTACTCATGTAGAGAATTTTGATGGCACTAGAGTAATGAGTTTCGTATCAATCTGATTACTGGATGATATCTACCAAAGGTGGTTGGAAAGAGAGAAAAAAATGATATGACCATGTAATAAGCCCCTCTACCTGTTGACGCTTAAGCTAAGAAAAGGAAACGATATGCGGTGAGTAAAATGTCACAGATCAGTAGGTATCAGCAAGACGTATATTATTTGCCCACCCTCGACCAGAATGTGGCCTGCCATCAGAACCGTTCCCCTGGCCGAAACAATCAATTATATAACGCTTTCTGTATCACCTATCTCTGAACCACTGCGGAAACGCCCAGCTCACCATGAAGTCAGGCTCCCCCGTGCAGAAGTATACCGGACATCTTCGGGATCAGAGGATTCTGATTATTGGTGGTACGTCTGGCATTGGATTTGCTGTGGCTGAAGCAGCCTTGGAGCATAATGCAACCGTCACCATCTGTGGGTCAAATCCTGACAAGCTCAAACAAGCCCTTTCCGAACTGCAACTCTCCTACCCCAGTGCGACATCAGACAGCCATCTCCTTGGGGTACAATGTGATCTAATGGATGAAGAAAACCTGGAAAACAATATTGAGAATCTTCTCCAGGTTGCAGCGGGCGCATCCAAGATTAACCATATTGTGATTACTGCGGCCGATATGAACCAGCCTCCCTCGCTGATTGATCTCACCGTGGAGAACATACGACAACCTGGAGTGATCCGGCTCGCAGCACCGCTGATGGTAGCGAAATATCTACCTCGATACATGGAGTTGAGGCAGACTAACTCGGTCACCCTGACGAGTGGAGTGCACACCCGAAAGCCTGACCCCGGTTGGATCGTGGTCAGCGCATACTGTGGTGCCGTCGAGTCCATGATGCGAGGCCTCGCAGTTGACCTCAAGCCTTTACGCGTGAATGTCGTGTCTCCTGGAGCAGTTGTGACAGCGGCCGTACATGACATACTCGGAGACAATTTCGAGGAGGTCATTGAGATAGCCAAGGAAAAGTCTACGGTGGCCCAAGTAGGTACCCCCGAAAATGTGGCCCAGGCATATGTCTATCTCATGAAGGATCAATACGTGTCAGGGACTGTCCTACACACAAATGGAGGTATGCTTTTGGTATAGTGTCATTATAATTGATAATATATGTACCTTTTTCCCCCGTGAAGTCAGTTTGTAGAGACGCATGTCAGGCGCTCTTGTGAATACGCAATCTAGCGGCCACTTTTTGTCAGCTCAAGCAGTGTGTGGTATGAATGTCGGCCAGCGTAACAGATATAATTAGGATTTGGATAGACACTTTAGGCCTAACCTGCAGAAGTGGGTAACTCTTGAATAGACATCCCTGTATGGCAGAAGGTGTATGTGATCTGAGAAGAAGCATTATTTCAAGCTTACCCCTAAGGCTGTACAACAGACCTAGTTGTCTACAGTGAATAGTTACCATATAAACATAAACATATCATGAAATTCGATTCGCAGAATAATTTTCATATACGGCTATAGCTCTCCAGCAGTAGCTTCTCGGAGCTTCTGTTCTCTCTGGAACCAGTCTCTAAAGGTCATCAGACGGCCATCTTTGCCCTGGGCCATCAACGCAGCTTTCTTACAATTGAATGCCGCAGTCTTATCACTGTCGCACTCGGCGAACCATTTCCCACCGCAGAAGTTCATAAAGAACATCATCCGGCGACATTCGTCACGCATCCACGATCCGTCGCGCGGAATCTCAGTCCATGAAGCAAGTGGCTCATACTGACACTTTGTTCCAGTAGCTGAATGGTGTTATAGTCAATAATTGTTCAATTTTCAGCGAAGGGTACGGTCGAGATGCTGGTACCTTGTGTAAATTCTTGTGCCATATCCTCTGCACAAATAATCTGGCTGATCGCTTGGACTTGTTTCTTGTCATAACGGCCAGGTTCAAGGAAGATGCCGTGCACAATGTCCCCCAGATCATCCTGCAGGCTGATCCAGGGCATTCGGCCGTCTCCCCCATACGGAGGCATGGAAAGCACAACCTTGCCATCTGCTTTCTTGTGCCAGGGAAAACCTCCCCAAGCTCGGCAAAAGTCGTCATTTGTCCAGCATTCCATTAATGACGCGGGGATGACGGCTGTGAAGGTTGTGAACTGCTTGTATGTACGGGCATACTCTTCGGCGTAGTGCTTGCCTTGTCCACCGTATTCCTCAATTAGCACTTAACCCTCACCAGGCACATGTCTAGTACCATAACTCTTTACTTACATTCGAATCCAGGGATGTGCACTCTCCCTTTGGTGGCCCGGTGAGTGTTGGGTCCGGAGCTGTAAACCACATGCTTTACGCCAGCATTCTCAGCTGCGTCAAACACAGAGACATCCAGATCGTAGACATTGGGGGCAGATAAATCCTCATCGTCTGGCTAAAACCATAAAAGATGCACGGCGAGATTAGCAAACCATATGTATTGCTCGCAGGATAAGAGATTCCTGGGACGAGAGTTTACATGGTCATCAGAATTGCTGTTGATGAACAGACCCCAGCTGCCTTGTAGGGCACGGGTTATCTGTTCTTGGTTGAGTCCATCGGCTTGGATCAAGTGAGCACCGAGCCGTGCGATCTTTCTTGCCTTCTCGCTCGTGGGATCCCGTGTGATCACTCGCACCTGGAATGTCTTATCTTTGTGGGCAAGAAGAGAATGGACCACGGCGCTCCCTTGATTACCTATTGTTGAATTTATATAGTTAGTCTGTTCATTGTGCCATATAAGTATCTTTGATGGTCAGCTACTTACCGGTTCCACCAAATACAGTGACAATTTTTTGGTCAACAGTCATGGCGCTGTGAAGGGGAGGATCACAAGAGATATTGTAAATGAAAATCTAGATAATGTTGATACGAAAAATATGCACTCGTGTAATTCGGGAACTTCTTTTTTTTTTTTTTTT
>JAPVCE010000021.1:113096-210266 GCA_029606265.1 Paecilomyces dactylethromorphus
ATAGAGCAGTATATAATAAGTCCAGAAGTTTAAACCACAACTGGCTTAAAGGTTGCCTTATGAGCTCGGGTAAAGATCTGTTTCGCCGCATTCCTGTGTGGGAGCGCAGACAGGTACTGAGCGTTTCGCACGACGGCTATCCTGATCATGCTTTCCAAAGTGGCTGCTTGACGCTGGAAGTCCTTGCGTGGATAGCCGACCTGCCCGCCAGCCGCGGTGAGAAAATCCAGTACCGGCCACAGAGGACTTGATGCACCCGCTGACTCGACCTTCTCCTGGATGAGCGACAACCATTGCTTGGCTTCAATGGGGGCCAGAGACTGCTCACTAGCGAGGCAGATTGCTTGCCAAAAGTCCGGAACGGGCAATCCTTCCTGGATGGCAGTGAGCGCGATGCGGCCCGGGGATGATCGCTGCAGGGTTTCCTGAATAACTACAGCAGCCACCCAGTCTACGGGGCAGATGTAGAGCCAGGAATCTATCTCGCTGGCGTTGTATGCACCAGCGGACATGGCGACGGATACCACCCGCCAGAGCACGTCGTCCGGGTGGGCGATTCCATCCTCCATGCGGCCCATCATCAGGCCGGGACGGATGATCGCTATACCCCGATTCTGCTGCGTCTGCACAAAGTGGTGAATCAACAACTCGGACACATATTTCGTCTGGCTGTACCCATCGTTCAAGCATGGAGGGACGATGGCCGGATCTGGTAGTCCAGGGTGGTCCGGCATCAGGGCGGAGATGTACGTGAACCGCATGCTGGGGGGACACGCTGCCACGGCAGAGAGGAGCTGCAAGGTGCTGCCCACATTGGCCGGGGCTAAGGTAGAGTAATCATAGACCCAGTGAACATTAGCCCCGTTATGGATAATTGCGTTGAAGTGAGCAGCGCACAGCTTGGCCCATTGATCCTCCGACAGGCCCAGCCGTTCCTGGCACAGATCTCCCGTCCAGGGAGTGATGACCGGCCGGTATTCCTCGCGCCACCAGAGAGCGAGTCGCGCTGAATCCACAATTCTGGCCATCGCCGCTGCCGCTGTTGGGGCACGCACGAGCACGGTGACGGCTTCCACATCTGGCCGGACGACAAGCTGATGGAGGATGTGCGCACCAAGGAAACCGGTACCACCGGTCAGGAAGATCCGTTGACGACGGGGGCGGTGGTGGGCCTCGTCGACACAGAGAGTCTTGATATTGGCCGGTATGGGAAGGCTGTTCACCTGCAGAGCGCGCCGCTGATAGTCCTGCCACCAGGCAGCTAGGTTCTCTGGCGTCCCATCCTTCGTCTGGGGTGCAGCAGCCCCCTCACTGGCTCCCTCTTGACGGATCATGTCGGCCACATCCCGCACGGTCAGACTGGTGCGAAGCAAGACTGGAGTGGGGATGGTAACCTTGAAATGGCGCGCAATCAGTCGAGAGAATATGATAATGTCGATTGAGTCCAAGCCGATCCGGACGGGGCTCACATTGTGACCCACGATGGCGGCAGTGCTCTCGACCTGGTGCAGCTTCTTGCTCACGATTTCAGCCAGGAACCGCGAAAGCTGTTGGGCCACCGTATCCTGGGAATCCAGCGGGTCCCCCTCCGGACCCGCCAAAGAGCCCATGATGTGGAGTTCGGATGCAGTCAGGGAAGAGGCGGCCTGTTCAAGAGCGCGCTGGTTCACCTTCCCGGAGCTCGTCAGGGGAAGCTGAGAAACCTGGAGATACAAAGACGGAACCATGACGGCGGGGAGGGCCCGCTCTAGGGCTTGCCGGGCGCCCAGAGCCCACTGCGCAAAGCGGGATGAGTGCGGACGAAATAGATCAGTGGACGGTAGATCGTCGCTGGGGTAGTGGATAAAAGCCACCAGCACGGGAGGATCGTCCGGGGGAGAAATGACCGCCGCGCTCACATGGCATGTCGTCTGCAAGGTCTTCTGGAGAAACATCTCCACCTCCGCTACATTGACCCGCTGGCCGCGGAGCTTGGTCAGTCGCCCCTTGCGGCCCAGGAACGTGCAGGTGCCGTCCCGGTTATACCGGGCAAGATCGCCCGTCTTGTACAGCCGTTGTGCCGCGGGACTTAGGCCCGGCACCCAGTCGGCCGTATCGAGGAAGGCGGCAGTCGTTTGAATAGGCCGGTGGAGATATTCGCGGCCCACGATAGGACCCTGAATGACAACCTCGCCCACCGTGCCGACGGGCACTAGAGCGTGGTGGTCGTCTTTGTGCACAAGCCATAGCAAGCATCCCATGCCTGCGCCAATCTGCCGTACGTCGATCCCTTTAGCCTCAATTAGTTGTGCTGAGGCCCCCGTGCAACACTCGGACGGCCCGTAACCGCAGATCAACTGGACCTGGCCAGCCCACTCCTCCGCCTGGGCGGGCAGCATAGTTTCGCCTACCACGACGACCGTCTCCAGGGTCGGCACATCCCCCACCGGCAGCAGACGGAGCATGGAGGGGGTGATCACCAGCCAGGTGATCGCGAATGCTCGGATCGCCCCAGCGATGTCTCCTTGACTCTGAGCTGGGGATGGCACACACACGCAGCCGCCGGCACATAGTGTGGTCAGGATCTCTACAGCAAAGGAGTCAAACGTGTACGAGGACAGCTGCAGCACGCGGGACTGTGCAGCGATTCGTAACCGGTCCCGTTGCGCGATGATGGCTGAGCTAGAGGACCTGTGTTCGATCAGGATGCCCTTACGGTTGCCTGTGGACCCGGAGGTAAAGACGACGTAGGCGACATCGTTCGGAGACGCATGGCACGCCTCCAGATCTGCCTCCTCCGCAGCCGGCCAAGACGCCATGGTGCTGGGGCCAACGATGTGGGCGTCGTCAGTCATGGCTTGCACCGCGGAGACGCTTCCGTGCCCGCTGGCGGCGATCACCAGCTGCGTAGCTCCCACTAGGTCACAGATCTCGCGCACACGCTCGTGCTGCTCATCCGCGTCCAGGAGAACAAAGGCGGCTCCGGTCTTCAAAACGGCCAGCATAGCGAGGGGCACCCAGCGCGAGCGTTCGCAGAGGATAGGGAGGATGTCACCGCGGCCCACGCCGTTCAGATGCAGATACCAGGCCAGTCGGGAGGAGGCACGGTCAAGATCCGCATATGTGAAGTCGCCATCCCAGGCGGAAACTGCAACACGAGTCGGGGCGGCCTTACACTGGGCCGTCACCAGGTCTTGGATGCAGCAGTCCATCTGCTGGGGCGCGCTGCGATGCCACTGTGCGAGCTGGTTCCGGTCCTCGGGACAGAGCAGATCCAGCTGCGCCAGAGGGCGATCATCCTGATGGAGCTGACCCAGGAGATGGACCAACTGGTGGAGCATCCGGACTGCCTGCGCTTTCGACACCAGGCCGTCATCCGCCTGGAGTTCCAGCTTCCAGGAATCATAGCTGGGGTAGCACAGCAGCACCAGCGCGTAGCCCGGAAACCCCTTGACCCCATTCAGGCGCGCCTCGGCCTGCCCGAGGACCGGCGAATGAAATTCTTGCGGATCGGATTGCACGACCAGAAGGGAGTGAAATCGACAAGCGAGAGCCATGTCGTGACCTAAGCCTGCGATAGCTCTGAGGCCCGACTGCTCAAAGGGCACCATGGCCTCCATGCGTGACTGGACCTGGACCAGAGCTTCCCGGACAGTGCTCTGTCGGCTCACGATGGTACGTACGGGGACGGTAGCAATTGTAGGACCTGCCAGGTTCTCGATCCCCGGAAGAGAGGCGCGGCGTCCATCGACGACGCTGCCATAGACCACGTCTTCGGTGTCGCTGTAGAGCGCGAGGAGCAGCGCCCAGGCCAGTCGCATCTGCACCGTCGGACTGACCGCGCGGGCTCCGAAACCCGGCGGGCGCACGGCGGAGGCTCGAACGGAGGTGGTCAGTCGCGGAGAGTAGTTGGCTGTGGGGTATTCGGGGAAGGTGACAGGCTGCACATCCACCAGCTCTCGTCGCCAGAAAAGAGCCATCTCCTCCCGCTGCTGCTGCTGGTAGTCTTGCAGGTGACGGACGAAGGGCGAAAACGGAAAGGAGCTGGGAGCTGCGCCGTGGTACGCCGCCTCCACCAGTCGTAGAACCAGTGAGAGCGTCCACGCATCGTAGATGGCATGGTGAATGGTCATGCCAAGCGTTGTAGGCTCCGCACCAATAACACTGAGGCGACACAGCGGAGTTCCGACGCCTAGTGGCCGGGCCCGATCCGTATTTATGAAGCCGTCGACCGAGGGATACACCGTCCACTCAAGCGGGCCGCCGACGACCTGATACCATTGACCGTCGAGGGTGTGAGTGATGCGCGTCCGCAGAATAGCCATCGCCTGGACCACCACATCCCAGGCGCGCTGGATCCGGTCAATATCAATAGTGCGCGGGAGTCGGAAAAGAAACCGGTCTACATAGGCCGAGCAGTCGAACCCTTCACTGATGGCCAGGAGTCCCTGCTGTAACGGAGTGCACGGGTAAACGTCCTCAATCGCTGCAGGGGCGATCTGGCACTGGGCGGCGATCTCCTCGCGGAGGAGGGCCAGCGGCTTGCGATCGTTCGCCGAGAGGAGTGAGAAAGGTTCCGGCGACTTGGCAGAGGGAGCTTGGCTGGCGGGCCGCATGCTGGTCGCCATTTCTGCCAGGGACTGGGTGCCTTGGAGGAAGGGCTCGACAGGCAACGCCTGGCCCTGCTTCCCCAACGTTCGGACGAGCCAGATGGCGGACACGGAGTCTCCGCCGATCGCGCGGAAGCTGGATGCCAAGTCGATGTCGGCCTCGGGAAGCCCCAGCACCTCAGAGATAGACGCCACCAGCAGGGCCTCCGGGCCCGTTTGCGAGCGACGCGGCGGCGTCGCAACTGCCCCCAACCAGGCCAGGATGTCGGCGTGGGACGCTTGGCGCAGGGCCTCGCGCAGCCGCTTCTTGTCGATCTTACCCGTCGAGCCGATGGGCAGTGTTGTCAAGGGGATAAAAAACCGAGGCACCATGAATCGAGGCATGAGACCTCCCAGTTGCTCCTGCAGGAAACTGGCGCACGCTGCACAGGCGACCGGATCGCGAATCGACCCTTGGAAGATCCGGTCCGAGCCATTGGGAGTTTCAATAAATGCAATCAGCACGGGATCGCTGCGCAACCCTGCCCGCAGGGGGATAGCATCGACCGCGACATTCAGCTTCGAGGGAAGGCTCCGGATAGTGCATTCTACGGCATCGGTATCCACGCGCTGTCCGTTGATTTTGACTACAGTGTCCTTGCGGGAGACGTATCGGACTGTACCGTCCGCGTTATACTGCGCCAGATCGCCGGTTTTGTAGAACGTTCCCTGGAGTGGAATGGCGAACTGGGCACGCCATCGGGGCGGGGGAATAAAGACTTCATTGGTGCGACCTGGATCGTGAAGGTATCCCTGGCCGACCACGGCCCCTTCGACAAGCACCTCTCCCACCGCCCCCACGGCGGCTAACTGATGCACATCATCCGACCGGGCGATCCACAGGATACAGCCAGCGCCGAGCCCAAACGTCCCGGGAATCCATTTCTCTGCAAGAATCTCGCATGCCGCGCCCCCGGTTGATTCTGCGGGGCCCCAGAAGTTGAACAGCCGCGCGTGGTTGTGCCACTGGCGGACCAAATCATATGGAACATTCTCGCCGCCCAGGCAGATGCTGTCTAAAGGAGGGAAGTCGGCAGGTTCATAGCTCCGTAACATCGTCGGGGTGAAAAATGCCCAGGAGACTCGGTGCTCTCGTAGAAACCTCGGGAGATGCCAGAGCCGCTGGTCCTCAGACGGAATGCAGAGGCAGGCGCCACGGGACAGCGCGTGCCAGGTTTCAATGACACTCATATCGAAGGCGTAAGAGGAGAATTGCAGGACGCGTGACGTGGACCGCACGTTCACCATATTACCATGGTAATTCACAGAGGTGGCATGGGCCCGATGGGGCAGGAGTACTCCCTTTGGCTTGCCTGTGCTTCCTGAGGTGAAGATTACGAATCCGGTGTCTTCTGGGTCAGCTCGAGTGTGCAACTCTGCAGAGGTCTGGACGAATGATGTGTGTACCGCAGCGGGGATGAGTCGAGCGCGATATGGCTGTAACCGATCCGCCTGCGTCTGGGAGGCCAGGATCCAGTCAGTGCCGGTCTCTTCGAAGATGGTATGGAGCAGATACTCCGGATGACTGGCGGGGAGACAGGCGCACACACCGCCGACTTTGTGAACGGCTAGGATGCTGACTACCATCCACTTGGATTTTTCGAATAAGAGCGGCACGATTTGGCCCTTCGGAATCCCCGCAGCATGCAGGTGCGATGCAATCTGAGATGACAGCCGATCCAGTTGCTGGTAGCTCAGGCTCCCATCCCACGCCGAGACAGCCTCCGCCGCGGGCGTGACCTTGGCATGAGCCGCCACAAGTTCATGCAGACATGTCGAGATGGGCGCTGCAGGATCTGCGTTCCACTCGTTGACCGTATCTCGGTCAAGGGAGGAGACGAAATCCAATTGTTGGATGGTGCACTTTCCAGTCCCGGCGTTGAGCTGCTCGGTGAGATGAACAAAAGTGTGGACGATGCGTGCTGTTTGAGCCAGGGAATAGGCGGTGGCATCATAATCAGCCCAGCATACCCACTGGCTTGCTTGGTCTTGTTGAATGCGCAATGTCAAGCTGGTACCTGCAATGAGTTTGGTCTCTGTTTGTAGCCCTCCACCGACCAAAGAGGCGCCTCGGGGTATGATGATGGAGATGTGCTGCTGGCTATCCTTGTGTGCGGGCTCTTCTGTGCCCGGAGAAGTATCTATCTGATCAATTTCCGCAGCGAACGCATGGAGAAGATCCTGCACTTCACGGTCCATCGGTACTTCTACTCTGATTGCACGCTCGACCGCCAATGCCATAGTTCTGGCTGGCATACTCACTTGAACCGCCATGTTAACTGCAGTGGAACCTGAATAGTGGCTGGACAAGATTGCCCAGCTCGTCATCACGAGGGCTGTGGTGGATGAGTTACTGTGGCCCATCTCAGTCTCAAAGGCAACAGGTTTGCTTGAAGCGTATTGACTGTTTCGGCTAGGTTCTGTGTCCAGGATGCGGAATGGGCATCCTACTGACAGTATCAGCCAGCCATCTTGTTGTGGGTGGCATATCGTGGGCGAGTCCATCCTAGGATGCCCACAGAATAGACTCGGAATTCGAGTGTTCAAGGAGCTATGAGGCAGATAATAGAATCAAAAGGAAAAGGGTGGCAGATGGCCTTCGAGGATCAGTGTAAGGATATAAAAATACTGGTAAAGGCCTGCTTCGTTGTGTATCGAGCAATGATTCGGCTTAGCCACTTTTTCATCGGCAGATGATCCTAGTCCAGAATTCCTCTTTGTTGATATGGGGATTGACGGTGGATAATTTATATCGTTAATGATCAAGCCAGAATTTAGGTATGCTGGTGAGAAGCAAGGAGATGCATAGCCTTGGGCCGATTTGGTGGTTGGAGTATTTTCTGATTATTGGTGAAATGAAGTTCCATTGCAGGGGTTAACATAGATATGTCTATTTAATTGACTATTTCTCTGGTAGATTATTTATACATGAACTCGCTTGCTATATTTTACCTAATTCATACAGCGGCCACTAAGTTAGTTCTCAGGTACTTCTACTGCTCCTCTATTCAATATCAAGTCACTTTGTTTACTTCAGATTCTTCGAAAAATATACTTCTTTTCTTCATTTAAGTAAACTTCTTCTAGGTATTACAGCCAGTATAAAAAGGATAAAAGATACACATATGGACCTTTTTCACTAGTACATTTCTCGTTGTGCAATTAACATGACAACGTATTGCACCTACTGGTTCTGGATGATCGAAATCTGTTAGTATTTGCTACCATAATATTACAAAGTAGATCGCAATTGTCGGACAAGAATTCTATGAGCGCTATTGGTCTAGTACTATTCACCGCATTTCCATAGATCCTTACTGTCCAGGAATTCTATCCCTTACCTCTACATGATCACGACAATGGTGCATTGTGATCCTGATTCTAATGCTACCAAATCATAAATGTTCCTCAGCATCATCTCAATATAGCGCCAGACTGAGACGCAATGTCACGAAAGGCCAGACAAAGGAAAGGGTTTAGGGCAATTCTCTTAAGAAACTAGTAGAGCCCCAGATAGTTACTCACGACTGGAGCAGCTGTCAATCTTGTCAAATATGACTATTAAAATTCTATCCCACCTATCGTTTTTATTGTTCTCCGCATTTCAGTTCACATTATATTTCCCCTTGCATTTATTACGATCACAGTGTTGAAATCACACACCTTCTCTTACCAAGGAGCTGGCTCAGCGTCGTCTCAATTGGAACCCAAGCCCTCGATGCCATTTCTATAATATTGACATAAGCTTTAGTTGAAGTTAGACCTCACTTCCTTCATTGTGCGATCGACTTTTGTTGGACAAATCCCCACCCTACATTTCCCAGGTATTATCGTGCTAGAACGGCAGTGGCAAACCTCACAATGAAAATGAGGTTCCCCCTGGCTATTGCGATTTTGGTTCTAGCCTTGGGCTTGAGAAATTATTCGCTCGAGTCTGAGCAAAACTTGTGTCGCTGCGGTCCTCGTGATGATTGTTGGCCACCCGCTGAGGACTGGAACAACTTGAATGAGAGCATTAGCGGAGCACTCATCCCATTGCGTCCAGCAGGCGACGTTTGCTATGGTGCTCAATATTCCCAGAAAGCTTGCGATGAGGTTGCACACCATTTCCGCAACACCACTTGGCGCGCCTTGAATCCATGTAAGACTCGTATTGTTGACCTGGAAAGATCTCGGCGCAAGCTAATTACCACCATGTTCAGCAACCCTACAGATAATCAACTGGGAGAACTGGCGACAGGAAAAGCAAAGCTGTCATATAAGTAACGCGAACAATATCACACAATGTGAGCAAGGTCGAGTCGCCATTTACTCGGCCTTTGTGGAGTCCGTTCAGCAGGTGCAGCAAGTCGTCCGGTTTGCTGCCATCCACCATCTTCGCCTCAGCATTCGCAACACGGGTCATGATCTTGCGGGTCGTTCATCCGCCCCAGGGTCGCTGCAAATTCACACAGCAGGACTCAAGGGCATACAACATACCGACTCTTTTCATCCGACGGCCCCATGGGGTCGAGCTGTGGAATCTGCTGGCCCTGCCGTAACGGTGGGCGCTGGAGTCATGACGGGCGAGCTTTACACTGCTGCAGCCGAGGCAGGATATACTGTAGTGGGCGGTAGTTGTAGCACCGTTGGTATTGCGGGAGGCTGGATACAAGGAGGTGGGTATGGAATTCTCAGTCCCTCCAGGGGACTCGGGGTTGATAATGTATTAGAGTTAAGTATGGTCACAGCAGAGGTGAGCGACTTATTGAACTACCTAAAATCTACCGACTCAGATATATACTGATGTCCTTCTAGGGCGCTTATGTTACTGCTAACCAGTATCAAAATCAGGACCTCTTCTGGGCCGTCCGAGGAGGAGGAGGGGGCACATTTGGCGTCATCACCAGCGTCACTTTTCGAACCTTCCCAGATCTGCCAGTCACGGTGTCTAAGCTCAATATGTTCAGCACCGATGGTGCAGATGAGGCCTACTGGGATGGAGTCGAGAAACTCATGAGAACACTGCCATCTATAGTGCATTGTGGTTCCGCTGTCCAGGCCTTTGCCATACCAGTCCTCCCATCTAGAGCAGCAGCTCTCAGTTCTGAGTTTTATCTCATGAACCAGACCTCCTCGAACAGCTCTATTGTTCTACAGAGTCTGAAGCACAGCCTGAAGGGGCTTGGTTTTCATGTTGAGTCTGTAGATGAGACTTTCAGCCGCTTATCTACATATCTCTCCATCCCCAAGGGACTTGACCAGGCTGGAGTGGCGATCATGACAGCTTCGCGGCTTCTGTCACGAGATCTGCTGGAATCCGCTACTGGACCGGCACATATTTCACAGACGCTTGCACGCCTGAAGTATCATCCTGGAGATGTTTTGAGCTTTGATGGAATGTTGACTGGGCAGATTAAAGAGAATGAGGACAGAGTGGATGCTTCTCTCCACCCCGAGTGGCGATCTGCCTTGATGTCTTTGACGTTTGGACGAGCTCTGCCCTCAGAACCAGACTGGGAGACATATCAGACTATTGAGAATGACCTGAGGTACACCCAGCTACCTCTCATCGAGTCCCTCGAACGCAAGCCGATGTGCGGATATCTGGGGATTCCATTCCCTCACGAGCAATACCCCGCTCGAACCTTCTGGGGCTCCAACTATGCTCGACTTCTCAAGATCAAACGTCGCTGGGATCCTACAGATCTCTTCATCACCCGCTTAGGGGTAGCCAGTGAGAAATGGGATGATGAAGGCATTTGCCGGATTGCCTCCGAGTCTCGGACGATCTACTCCTTGATTGCCAAGGCACTATCATGGTTTCTCACGTAACAGGAGCAAAAGCACAGATATATATGTAACTAATTAGTCTGCATGGTTCGTAGGACTCGGCTTTGCAATAATAGACGCGATGGAATTTTTGTATCATAGTTCTAATTCTTTACATGTACAACCTCCGAGACATAAAAATTCCCAGAGACAGAATAAAGGAGTACTCTATAGAATGTGAATATTCCGTAGCCATATGAATAAGAAGATACTACGATATTATGATACCCACATATAGACAGAACATTACCTATACTGAAAATCATCGTGGGTTGGACCACGCTGAGCTCCCTTCTATATCACTATCTTGGTCTGGAATATTTCTATGGCATCATGCAGAAGAGGCAGTATCCATGCTGTTTGTGAAAATTAAATTCAAGGGAGCCAGTCCCATCCCGAAGCCATCACTTCGGGTAGCCCAGTATTCCTTGGGGTCGACATCAGGGCCCGGGCTAATATCATATCTGCAGACCAACTCGGCGATAACATAGCGCACTTACATCATGGAAAGACTTTTTCCCAGACAATTGTACAGACCCAGCAAGAACGGAATGAATGCAATGCTATTCCTGACGAGAAGTGGCTGGGTCGTCCAACGCTCGGGGATGAGATCCATCCGTGCCTCAAAGTTTCGTTCGTCAAGAAACACAGTGTAGAAGGCATTTTGATATTTACATTTCCTAGAATGTAGGTATTTCCGATATGAATCCCTTCTGGAGGAGTTTGGCGCTGGAAGCCCGACAGAGTAGGATAGTGGAAGCGGAGAGCCTCGTTGATGACCGCGTTGACAAAAGAAGTGAGCCAGATGACCTGGCTAAGTACACCAGTCACAAGATTAGACGGGTTGTTGATCTCCATGATTGGGTGCTTTTTGTTGTCTCGAATGCAATGATATTCCTGGCTGAAAGGAATCTGGCCAGTCATCTGGCAAAGAAACTTCGTATTAGTACGATAAATGGCAAGACATTAAGGTATTCATACATCGAAGGTGAATAAGTTAATTCAGTAAGTAATGTCCCCCGGAATGGCCCTTCACTGTTGTATTTGCTGCAAGAGTTCATCGGTCCCCTGATGAGGGCGGGCAAATATTCGAGCACTGCTACACTACGTCAGTCACAGCAGAAAGCCGAAAAAGGAGAAGAAATTTGAACCTTTGAACGAAAGGCAAGTTTCCACGGCTTCCGGCGGTGAGGTGTTCTGATTTGTCTCGAATAGCAAACAACGAGATGATGGGATGAAGCATACTATATACCATGGACCTTTGGTATATTGCGACCGGCCCGAGTGTATGATCTGGATAGCGTCGGGATTATTTATTGAGAGCTCAGTTGGCCCAGTACGAACAAAGTCGCCTCACTTTTGGTGCAGAGGCTGCACTGTGTTGAAAGCATCCCGTTTCCCTGCGTATAGAATGGTCACATACCAAATCGAGAGTCGGGCTGCTCAAGACTCGGGGAAGCTATTGAAGCGATGGGAAATGGTCCGGTAAAGTAAAATACTAACACTTAGACCGGCCACAAGGCGGGTGTTGATCATAGTCACAAACCATATACCATCACTAAGTGCGGACGCTGGATTTTTCACAAAAACTGCATAACAGAACATCGCAACCTGCAGAATCAACAGGCCTGCGGAGATTCTGTTGGTAGATATATCCCATTCACCACGACGGAATAGCAAGATATAGAAAGTAACTCCAGCTATAAATGCAATGCTCGGGTTAGGAAGACCGCCTCTTGTTATCGGAGGTTCCGCAGCCAAGGTAGAGGGAATCGATGTGCTGTTAACAGGGAGATTCGTAGTCAAAACAATGCTGAACCCAGCAGTACCAGTGGGAGAACAATTGGGATTATAATTTGTTAAGTAAAATTCCATGAGTGGCATATCCCAAGGGACAAAAAGCTTCTAACAATCACTAGATAACAGGGTTAACAGGTGACCTCCTCCTTAGTTTTATTTTGTAGATTGCAATGCGCATTTCATTTCAGTCTTAGACAGCACCAGACCTCCCTTGCAGGGTCATGTCTGATGCTCCATATGCAAGTAACTATGCTGCAATTTCTCAGCAAGGTAATACATCTAAGCAGGTATAGCTACACATATTCTTACATTTAGAAGATGGGCAAGATGCTAGACATTCGAGCAGTAGGCCTGAATATCCACTCTTATACATAGTTAGGGTACAATATCCGTACTGTCCAAAGATTAGTAATGATCTATGTAGACTTATCCCGTTATCTAAGGTCTCGCTCATGAAGTAGTATATCGAACGAGGCTCTTAAGTTTGATCCATTCATCGATTTTATCGAATTACCTCGAGAGGACCAAGCCTTTGACCAACGATCCTAAATACAGACTTTGACATTAGACCGATTCCGGGCACTGATTCGATCCAACCATTCCCTACTCATTTTATCGGTCTCATACAGCTGCGTGTCATATCTAGAAAATATATATATATATATATAAGCTGTCGCACAAAATGGCTCGAGGAGACGGCCGTCTTGTCGAACTGTCAGCGGAAAGGGGAAAAATAAAAATAAAAATGAAATGAAATGAAACAAAAGTAGGGAGGCTACTGAAGGGGAGATTCATGCAACATACTCCTTTCTGTGTAAAAACAGACCCCATGGTTACCCCTCCGGGAGGGACAAGGCGCGGTAAACACCGAGAAATTACTGGAGGAAGTCACATCGCTTCTTTGATCACGGCACCCTGCTCCAAAGTTTCTTTGTCAGTAAACTGAGAACCTAGCTTTAAGTCTGGGTAGAAGGAGCACCTGGAGGGTTGGGAGAGGAGTTACCAGGTACGGCAGCGATGAGATATGTTTAGTATCAAAAAATCTCGAAAGTACTCAATGAACTCATCCATCCCCCAGCGGAGGATTTGAAGGATGCTGGGGTTGTGGAGGAGGTGAAAAGTGTTACAAGAGAGGCTATATGCGGTCGACTTGGTCCCAGCCGTCAGAAGTTGAAAGCATCATCGACTGGCTGTGGTACTGAACGAATCTTGATATCGGGGCTTTAATTCGGCTCCGCATGGAAATCAAACAGAGATCTTGTTGTGGAGTGGTGCCAGACACGCGTCGATCCTGGGCGTGTTCATGCCACAATTCACATCGCTGCAAGAAGATCATTGTTAGAGTCCTCTAAAAGAGACACATAGTATTCTGTAGGGCACCATCATACGTGTTAATTCGGTGAACTCTGGCGTTAACCTCTGACCCGGTTTTAATGGCATATACAGTTGAATCAACTTGATCCACGGAAAATAAACAATTAGGCCGTATCATGCGTTAGCGCCGCAGAATTTTGGCATGGATTTGGCGAACGAGATTAAAGGAATACCCAACAGGAGAAAGCGGTGAAGCGATCTAAAGCAGCAACAAAAAGATAGTATCCCCTTCCATCTCCGATGAAGTCGACTGTCTCGGTGAAAAAGAGGTCACAAACCATGTTGGACTGGATATATGGTAAGCTTCAGTCATTAGCTTTGGAATATAAGGGCAATAATCTCAGGAAATTGGTGTCTCAGCGTGAATTGATGATAGAGAGATTGGATATTCAATGGTCGAGCTTCAGCACAGCAGGTGTCCAGAATGTGGGCTGTCTTTTCAATTCAACTTTCAGATCAGGAATCACACCATCTACGGCGCGAATCGCAAAGAGCGGTCGCAGATTACAGTATGCTCGATGCTCATTGGGGTCCAGGATCGATGCTGTGGCTCCCTCAGCGCCTATAGCCCCATAGAAATCTGGCTCTTTATAGTATTTGACAGTGATCCCGAACATCCTACATTTCTTGCATGAGCTAGGTCGGACGAAGTGGCTCCTTCTGCACTTACTCCTGATAAAAATCTGGATTATCCACATGGACGGAGTTTGGGCTAATACGAACAACAGAGGATCTTGTTTCTGAACTCAGCCATATCGTGGTCATTCTTATGAACATTTGCCTCCGAGTAACGAGAACCCACTTAAATCCCGGTGAAGTTTGGGAGAGGACAAGCTGTACTGCCCGTCCAGGATGGCATTCTGATAGAAACTGCTTATGGCGGCTAATTTGAGCCCAGGAATCTTGGAGAGAGAATGGAAAAATAGAGCATCTATGACTCTAGCAAAGGCTGTCGGATGAAAATTGCTACTCTCAGGGGCCTCCTGAACCCTCAGCTACTTCTGGGGGGAAAAAAAAATACAGCCGCTGTGTACATTCTTCAGTCTTCTTATGGGTGGTGAGGATAGCTAAACAGCTTTTACTGCTACTAAGCCCAAAGGAAGTAAGTTTCTTAATACAAATACACGAAATCCTATATGTGATACATCGTTCCATGGCCGATGTATAATCCTGTCAAAGATCTGCACTGCTACATTGTATAAACAAGTTTAGACTATCTGTCTCAAGCAGGGATTCGGCTATTTCATGCTTAAATAATGTGCTGTCACATGCAGAACAAACCTTGCATGAGCGGATAACATGTATGTAGTAAAGGTATTTACTCTTCAATGGCGTTATCCTCATACCGAGCAGGATTACGACTCGCTTTTAGGGGGTGATTAACTAAGACTTATGCAGATAAACAGAATAATCTCTGTAGGCTGCTTTAGAGCCCAGAACGAGATAGACTAAAGTTAAACATATCGTCATTACATAGCTGCTCAGTTACTAGGCCAGCTTGCAAAAATGGAGTATGGGCGTTGCATAGAGGAATGCGATTGGTCCATGACCCCCATTGTTAACGAGAGATCTCCGTACTTAGCTTCTTTTCTATGCAGTGTATAGGTGCACATATAGTCTGTATTATGCTAGCTAATGAGTCGGTTTAGCGTCTAGATTAAATTGCCACTTTAGAAACAGACATTTAAATTTTAAATTTTGTACTAATTAGGGCTCTCTACTATATTGACTTCAACTAGAAGAAACTGGACAACTTGGTTTAAAAAAACAGTTAAATAGAACTTAAATTTTAAGTTTAATGACAACAGTGAACGGAATTTATTATACACTACAGAAGATATTATTTAGATATTCTAATTTCTAAATATTTCTTTTGCATCTTTTCTTTTTCTATGGATAATATCTTATATATAAACAGCTAAAACTTGTCTTTTTTTATATCATGTTAAATTAATTTCACATCATAGATATTTCTATAATCAGGAGAATATTTCTGTTAATATATAAGAAAATCATGCTCTCATCGATATATAGTATAACGTCTCATCAGCGTTCTTACGGATAACAACTGGAATTTATCTGTTTTGAAAAGGTGGAGAGCATACGACAAAAGTATATATGCTCTTCCTTGAGCTAGTCGTCGAGATTCAGAGTGATAAATTTGAGATAAAACATGACAAAGGCCAGGAACATAAATATTATACAGAGAATTCGAGGTTTCACTAAAACAATCCGAGATTTCTTGCTCCATTACAAGAGGAGGAGAGTTTCCACAGTATCATCTCCTTTTTGCAACTACATTCACTCAACACTGACAGTATATGCCGTAGTTTTAAAAACTGCACTGCTTCCAGTAAAGGCCTCAGTTCCGGCCTGGATTGAGTTCAGGTACTGGCTCGAAGAAAAACCCTCACTGTCCACGAGGTAAGTATAGAACTCTTTGATGTCCCCAGAGAAGTTGGTCTGCTCGCTCTCGGCGACAAAACTGTAAACGGTGGTGTCTCCATTGGGACCGCTGTACAGCTTCCAGGTGACACCGCCAATTGTAGGAGTCGCAATAGTGGATCCTGTGCTTGAGATAGGTCCAGCACCGCCCAAAGCTGCCAGCCAGATCATAATCTCATATTGACTCGAACCACCAGAGGTGGAACTGGTGAACATGTCATAGGCGACATCAGCGACGATGTCAGTACCTGTATAGCTATTGTCCAGGTGAAATCCTCATTAGCATATAACCATCACTTAGAAGAGCATAAGAGATGGAAAGAAAGGTGCAGCAAGAAGGAGTTTAACGTGGGGTGAGAAAAAAGACGACAATGTAATTATACGTACCTCCACTGCCAGGTCGTTGGGATACTACTGATGGCGCTGATTTCACCTGGGGTGAACGAGTAGCCAGCATCCGCAAAGCTCTTAACGTTACTGGAACCTCCAGTCCAGGTCCAGTTGGTGTACCAGGAGATTGTGTTCCCGCTAAGTGACTCAACATCGATGCATTGGGATCCAGACGTAGCACTGGACTCGCCCCAAAGGTCATTATAGACGGTGTAGCTGCCCGTCGCAGCCGTATCATACTGTCCGCAGGAGGATGAGCGCTGTTCAAGTGTCCTAGTAGCTCTAGGGGCCGCCATGACAACGTTAGGGGCTGTCAGCAGAGCAGTCAGGAAGGCAACAATAGGGAATTTCATTTTTCCCTTTCTTTCTCCTCCTTTTCAAAAAGCGTTCGGGCAAGTTTCACTGATGCAGAATTGAACTTAAGGACCTGATTACTACGAGATCGAAGCTCGTTAGAAAATGTAATCAAGACAACAGATATTAATGTCTGTCTAGATGATAACAGGAATAAAAATAAATGGCAAATTAAGAAGCAAAGAGAAAATATTGAAAAAGATTCTCCTAGTTCAATTCAACACAAAGTCTCACAGGGATAGTTGAAGGGTTCGCTTTCTTGCTTTTCTTTTTATTCGTTTTAATTTTTTTTTTTTGTTTCGTTTCTGCTCCTCCATATGACAGGAACCAGATATTAATGCAGTCCTGATTATAGTGTATCAATGAAACCCCTTTATTATTTACTGAGACTCCTTCTAGGCTCATTGGCTCCGGAAAATACTTGCAGGAGCTTTATACGATCTACGATGAAACTCTAACCTGAATCCTCAGTGGTTATGTGGGGCAAATCTCAAACAATGCTGACGTCGTGCGAAACAGAAAGGGGTTGTTTAATCAGTAAAACTACTAGTAAGCTTACCAAAATCAGAGCGATTGGAGGAAAAATAAAACTTCCCTACGTCGGAGAACTCTTAGGCAGCGTACTACTGAGTTCTCAAGGTCCGAACGTCGTGACATTCTATCTTGGTTAAGTGGTGAAACATTGCACTTTTGATTTCTAGGGTTTTCTGTGGAGCTTTTGAGCTAGACTACTTAATCGGCCGCTTCTGGTCGGTTTAAGGGAGGTGTCTAAACTGCCTGTAGTAGATTGCGATCGGTTCAGCACCTAGCTTAAATTATGCGAGTTAACTTCAACTTAAATTTTCTAATTTATAATTTTATTATGAATAACCAAAGCCACAGATAGATATAAATACCTCGTAAATTCTCTATACCCTTAACTTCAGCAATACAGGCTTTAGAACGGAATTTTTAAACACAAATTTCGTCTCTAGACTGCATAGCTCATCATTTAAGTGATTTTGCATACCTCTCAGTAAAGCTAGTGTTGATGCAAGAGCCCAGTCATTCGTATCCGTGTCAATATCCAGTTTTTCATTTCGAAAGAAAGTTTGCCCTTGGTATTATGCTGAAAGCTGCCTCTAATTACCCGTTGTTGAGAGCTAGGGCTGCTAAGGATATATATAAGAGGCAATGAAATCTTTCCTTCATCAAGATCCTCGCAGAACCCTTTGCATTGGTGTACTGTGAAGACCAGAATCGTATCAGCAGAAATGTTTTCCCAGTCCACTATTCAATCTGCGACATAAATCTTCTGTGGACAATACAATAGAGTAACTCGACATACCTCATTGGATGTGAGGTTCTGATAGTCATCCCGAATCTGGAAGTAACGACCAAGCAGAGTCACAAATCGGGTTGGGTCTATGCCCTGACTTCTCGTAGTTACAAATAACATATCATGTCGAATTTCAAAAAAGTACCATGGCAGAGATACTTACCAAGAAACCTTAGATTCGACTAACATGGGTCGAACGCAGAGTCGGAATAGAGCTCCAGTTTCTGGGAACAGATTTTAGAGTCTGTCATCCCTGGTATGCCATGAAATTCTATACGTACTGTCGTCTATCATCCTCATATATTCATCAACAGTCGGACAGTGGGTATGGTATTTCCAGTACAAGTCAAGACCTTGTCCGCAGTGCATAGTCAACACTTCGTCTGCGAAGGTAAATCAGCTTCCTAACCAGTCCTCCGACTTATAGTCTCGGTCAACTGACCGATAAAGATAGAAGAGGCAGTTTCATTCGTAAAATTCCATAGTTCTGCAAATGCGCTGACAAATATATAGTTTGCCGAGTTGATGGTTTGGACATTGCCATACAACATGTGTGCAGCAGGCATACCACGCCTGAGTTTTGAATCATCTTCGATATCGTCGAGCCTGAAGCCAAGTTTATTCAGTTAGATGAAGAAATAACTGGATGAAGATTTTTCTCACATGAGTGACGAGTGATGGAGCATTCCAATGATATTCTTGATCGACGACAGGACCGGCTGCGGAATCTCGAGCCAAGAATTCAAAGCCTCAATGAAGGTATCTCTGATTTTCTTCGATGGCAAGGAGATCACGTATTCATAGGGGGCCAACACAACCTGATTACTAACATTAGCGACTTGATGTGTGAGTGGTGGGAAGTAGTAGAGCTTACATCATTAAAGGACTCAATGGCAATGCTTCTCACGCTATTGCAGGGGTCATTCGCGGGCTTCTGTGTCGTTTTGGATCGCTAGGTCCCCCCCGGATAATAATCGTGAAAATAACCATTTGAAAAAGAAATTGCCTCATCTAAGCCGTTAATACTGTTAATGCCATCAATTTTCACTTTTTTTCGGTGCTTGTTCTATACTAATCAAGACCTGTTGCATGAGAATGCACACCGCATTGAAAGGTTTATCTGACCCTTCCTTCTCAATGTGATGCTTTATTTCCTTGGGCCAACTATAAGAGTCGTTGATCAGAGCTGAAGAGTATAGTACAAGATTGACGATTTCTGATAACTTGGCCTTTTCTTCTTTCTTCAGACGTATGCCAAGACCAAAACATAGCATGTCCTAGAAGACACTAGCTATTAGAGAGTACTACTTAGTACATGTTAGATAACTTACTAAAGGCCACAATTGACAGGACGAATAGGCAGGTATTCTTCCAACGTCTGGATTCCAGAGTGAGGAAAAGTTGCTGTTTCGAGACCGTTACTGTACGTTGTCATGATATCCATAGCCAAGTCATAATCTACCTCCAGCATCTCGACTAGAATACCTGCTTGGAACTGTTTAATTTTGGTGTCTGCCATTGTATCCTTACCATTGCCGTCATCGTTTGAGCTTTTCAGTGACCCCAGAAGCTGGGCGTTGAAAGATTTAATTGACACAGAGAATTTCAGTAAACTAAATGGCTCATGGGCAAATTAAAAAAAAAAGCAAATAAAGACGCCTTGCTGCATTAACTTCTCGACATCCACAGCGTCATAGTAGTCTATTGCAATCTATTAATGAACATCTTCTACTTCCGTGATACATAGATACAGAATACCGTCATTAAGGGGCGTGAAGTCCAAGAACCGAGTTAGAAGAGGTAGCCTCTCTGGTAGACATTCTGGAAAGATGAAGGCAGCAAGATGAACAAGACCCAGCTTCGGATAATCTCCAACGGTCTTCGCTCTCAGCTGAACTTGCATAACTTCACTGAAATCTTCCCTAATTCCGAGAGATGCATCGAGGCATAGCGAGTGTTTTGCATGGACTACCGTTGGGAACCAAGTTAATGTTTTTGACTGTTTGAGAACATCATCAGGAACAGAAATTGGCGAAGCGTAGGATGAAATGGGTGGAAATTCCGTCAGGTAAACTCTGATTTGAGAAGAAATGAATCCGACATGCAGAACAGAGAACAATTGTGATATAGTCTTAGAGATGGAATCCTTGAGGAATCAAGATCGATACTCTGTTTAGCTATCTTGGAGCATAGAGGAAAGACGTGCCTACATAACAGTCAAGACTTGGGGGTTAATCATTCAGTCCGAAGACCAGTACGGCAATTAGAGCAGAATCTTGTAGATCATCAGGGTAATTGTCAATGATGATCCGTGCACACATTGTATCTAGGATAAGATTATAGTTCATAATTCCAAATCTTAGTCGACACATTCAGTGGTGCAGTCTCTCTGCAGTCAGCAACGTTTATTTCGGTTGACCCATAGCATCCATATTCTCTTTGTTTCGGTAACCAATCATCGAACGGACAATTATTGTTAACATGGCTATATTTGTCCTTTAGCCCGCCGACTACGGTCTAGAATCCCAAGGTGAAAATGCGGATCGAGTGACAATCAACATGTTTGACAGTCCGTTTTGAAGTTTATGCATAGAAATAGCCCATTTAGATCTCTAATTTGCTGCTGAAATCTCGCGTTAAGTTTTTCTTAAAGTCTGCTTTCAAGTTCATACAGAAAATGCCTCATTCAGGATTTCCAAATCCATTCTAATAGGCGGTATTAATCAATAACTTAATAAGACGAACTGCAGGACAAGGCTTGGAGTTACATTCAGGGAATGCGACATGACTTTCCAGTTTAACTCCAGCCCTAATATTATCATCACTATGAAATGCAAGAAGATTGTTTCTCTTCCTGTAGATACATACTATTAACAGAACAAGGTAGGAAGATAAATAAGTGGAGAGCCCACCAGTCGTTAGTACAGTAGTGTATGCAAAATTCGTGGAGTCTTCACACCTTGCTGAGAAAAGGAAAAGGTTAAAAAAAAACTCGTCATCGAACTGCCCAGTCAGAACAGTATCAAACCCGCATTCGGACGGGAGGTCTAGTATAGGAATCATTATTATCTAATCACATGGCAAATTAACAAGGGAAGAACTAGCTCCTAAAATACTAGATCGTATGGTTAGCGAACCATTCGATCCTATACCTTCAAGCTTTCCCGTCATAATACATAGCACAGGCTCCATTTACTGTTGCGAACTCAAGTTTACCCACAAAATCGCAGAATTTCCAATAGCCACAAACTCTCTTCGTAGCATACCGAATTCAATAAATGAAGGAACCACGGTACTTTCATCCTGGTCTCACTCCTCCGGAACCGAAGTGAAGCGGGTGCGCTGATAGTACCTACTTTGTTCATTAGATCTCAATGAGAACTGTGAACAATTTAACGCTAGTACTTCTACCCTTTGCCGCCCTCTAAGGGTACGTCACACATATATTCGAAAGGCGGCATTCTCGAGGCTAGCCAGGATTTCACAAACATGTTCAATGACTGAAAAATGCCCAAGCAACAAGTCAATCACCCGGTGGTCGGAAGTGGCCAATGCAGTCTTAGGAGAGAACCAGGCGACTAATATTGTGATGGCGATAGGTTCAAGTTCTGAGACTAGCACCAACACTCCTGTTGATCTGTCCAACTTGCTTGAGTACCCCTGATGAAGAGAACCTCGGCTGCTATTGAGGCTCCTGACCGACAACAACTGAGCCCCAAACAGACCCATTTGCAGTTGTAGTGATCGACGGTGATATCTAGTATGTATATGGGTCAGATTTGCGGCGAAATTTCGCTAGTGATATCAGGATCGTTGGTGAATCTTTAGTCGACCAGTGGGAATCCCAGGTTCTCCTCTTAACAGCTTCCAAACTCGGGCATGAGTGCGAGCACGAGTGCGAGCACGGATACGAACACGAACTCCCACCATTTGAGATCAACACTCAATAATGCCTAGAGCTTCAATGGCATATTTATATTTAAGGTATAGCCTTTTTCCGATGTGGATTCTGAAACTTACGCATGGGTGTTGGTTAGTGCTAAATTTTATTTTATAACTTTGTGCGTTTCTTATTTTATTAGACTGTTTCATCGTGCCATCCTGATTTATTAAGGTCGTTTCGTTATGTTTCAGACCTACATATCCGGATGGTACATGCACATGCCACCTGAAAGAGATTTGTTTATTGAATTGATAAATCGAGTTCACATTCATCTTTCTAGGAGAGAGAAAAGTATACTGTTTAATAGCATTAAGCAGCTAGCTTTAGTCTTTTACTTTCTTAAATCGAGAGTTTATTCCTTTCTTTACACGACTGGCTCGTTGGTTATCGCTCTTTCTTTAAAAAAAAATCTTTCGAAGAGTCCACTCGCTTATCAACATACTGCTCTTCCACAAACTGTTCTCATTTAATTATATTCAAAATGAGATACGAAATACTTCCTGTCATAGTTGCTATATTAGCCACCGCCACTGCTGCTCCTGCTGGTGGAAGTGATAAGCAATTCAGCAATACTCAAAGTGGTCAGTCTGCTCAGGATCTCCAGGATACTGCATCTGCCGACAGCGGACTGGGCGCGCTCCTCGGCGGAGGGGGCTTGGGGGCACTACTTAGCAGTGCAATCCCACAAGCCACTGGGTCTGCCGGCAGCGCACTGGGGGGACTGCTGGGGGAGTTAGGCGGACTCGGTAGCTCACTCCCACAAGCTACCGGATCTGCCAGTAGTGGACTGGGCGCACTTCTTGGTGGAGGGGGCTTGGGGGCACTACTTAGTAGCGCAATCCCACAAGCCACTGGGTCTGCTGACAGTGGACTTGGGGGACTGTTGGGGGAGTTAGGCGGACTCGCTGGTCGTGCAATCCCACAGGCTACCGCATCTGTACAAGAAGAACTTGGTGGAACATCTCTATCTTCTCCCACTGCGACAAAGACCACAGTTGCTAGCAACTAGTTCCAGTGCGGTCGCTGCATCACTGCCTCCCTCCTAACAACTGTTTTTATATTCTCTTCTTACTATTTTGGACCCCTCAAAGTCATATTGTGATATAACCTTGTATCTTTTATATTATCCCGCTGAGCGGGGCAGTTCCACTTTACCTGTTAAGTGTGATTATGGTACATACCCCCTCCTCAGTGAATCTGTAACGGCTCATTTATTATCTTATGGTGAATTCGCACTTAAGCATTTTCAGCAGCCAACACTTCTGTCCTTGACTTGCTATTTGGGTCGAGGTACGGCTTCTCACCGATGCCAACTGCTCGGTGGCCGAATCGCTCCCCAAGTCCTTCATAATCAAATGTGGCAGTATGAAAAGCACTTCGGTTGTCCCAGATTGCTGGTAAAAGTATTAGGCGTGAGGCAAAAACCAAGGAAGTATGCACGTCATAGTTTGAGTTGGGGGATTTATCTCAGAGACTTACCGATATCATTCTTATTCCTCCATTTGAACCTCACCTGTAGGTCGTGATTCTCAATAATAACAGAGTGAAATTTTTTCAAGAGCTCATCTGATTCACTCTGGTTGAGCTCATTGATGTACTTGGGGAATGGCCCAATGGCGAATATACTCTTCCAACCGGTCACCGGGTTAGTCCGCACGACGGGATGAACCGCTGTCAGCTCATTTCCAATGTTCAGCGGGCTCCCTCTCGGCTCTGTATAGATCTTGATTTTGGTCGGGTTTTGCTCGGCAGCTCTGAGGAAACCGTCGCCACTGAAAGTAGCCGTTAGGCTCTCGAAGAATTCCTGGTACCTCCTGGAGAATCGGTCGTAGATTTCATAGCCCGAGGCCCAAACGGTATCGCCGCCAGTGCTGGGCAGCTGGGTCAACCGGAGCGAGGTGTAGTCAGCTGGAGCTGGCTCAAACTGGATGTCTGAGTGCCACTGGGCTGAGTCGTAGCGTCGCTTATCAACTTGGCGTTCATGGCTGAACAATCTTTTGCGGGCCAGTGAGCTAATAGTGCTAATCTGTGCGTCGGAAACACCAAATTCACTGGTGTTATTGAGCACCGGATGGATATGCAGCGTCGAGCTGGCTGGCTTGCCGGTTAGCTGGCCAAGACGCTGCACCAGCTCCTTCTGCCGGTCATCAGTGAGGTTGTCCTGGGCGCGGAAGAAGACAACGCCCCGTTGGGAGACTAGAGCGAGCGTGTTAACTGAAGGCGGAACGAAATAAAAGGACAAAGAATAATTACTCGTGATAGCAAGATCCCGCACCAACTCATCCGAATTGGAGGCGTCTAACAGATCGTCTACAATATTGACATTGAGATATTCGCGACCAATCACGGGCGTTACTTCTTCGAATTTGAACTTATCCAAGCTGTCGCCGAGCTTAAGCGGCGCATGGTACAGGGGCTGATCAATACGGTGCTCCCCGCTGTGCAGGTGGATCGGGAGGTCGGAAGTAGTTGCAGGAGCCATTCTTGTAATAATCAGCACAGACAGTGAGATGAAATAGGAAAAAGAACGACAAAACAAATTTAACAAGTTGGCCTAAATCTGATGTCAGAGTGCGCTGTGCTCAAAATATAAAACATCCCGGTCATGCTGGATATATCACGCAATTTCTGGCAGAACTTATGCAACTACGCCCAACAGCCACCAAACTATAGCTATCCCCGCACTTATCCCCGAGGCCGAGATGACTAAATATACCTCGGTACTATGGTATCAGCAAAATATGCGTGTATTAACAGTAGGGAATGCGGAGTGAAAATGATGAATAATGTTGCAGTGATTTAACCTCGCCCCTGAGAGGAGAGTGCCGCCAGTGGTTAATCTTGATGGGCTTGCGTTGTACGCATCGATTATCAACAGCGCGACATTATGGTGCAGCCCGAATCTATTCCCTATCGCAGGCTATATGGTGACGCGTTCGAAGGGAACGCGGTTATATTGGCTAGATAATGGAGTGCCAGCAGTCCTGTCGGGTTTTATTGCTACAGCCAAGCGAGCAATGACTCAATCTGGTTACGGGACGATATTGCCCAAACCACGAACTTATCCGCTTTCTAATCCTTATCGTAACCTACCGTAGCAACTTTACTGGGATTCGGTCTGTATGGTTTTGTGGCAGTGTCGATAGCACTGCAAGGTCAAGGAGAATTACATATTTCCAATGTATAAGTACGGAAACAATTTCCATTTCCATTTTGGTGTTAACGAGAAGAGTAACCTGGCTTTCGATAGAATTTTGCAAAGCCTCAGGCCCTAAGAAGAAGCAAAGCTTCCAATCGACCTAAAGTGTGGAAATACGGGTAACGCGGCTCAAATACCCGGAATTTTCTCGTAACTATTTTTTTTAAACCAAAGACTTGAAGAAATCCCACCCGTTAGATCAAAGGTTGATGATTTAATTCGGCATGCTTCGTCCGTGCTTTATATATATCCATTTTGATTTCATATATTACGACAGCCTCGGTAATATCGCTGGGTATTAATGGACCAAGAGATCATGAGATATCTTGTACATAGTCAGAGCATTAATTGAAGAAACGGCTCGGTTAGTTTTGCGGTTCGAAATAACCAATCTCGATTCTCAAATTTGAAGTTCTCCAGTTAAATCCGACGGCAGCTAATCTCTGTTAGCAATGCCTGCCAAGACTCCTAGAGAGTTCCTGAAAAGAAAAGATGCTGCCTGAGGATGAGGACAATTGGTCCGTGCATTTGGTCCGTGCGTCAACGCAGCAATGCTCCTCGGTCAGAGGCCCTGAGCCTGCTGAGATAATGCATAAGCACCAATGAAAAGATCGTTTGTTTACGCGACGAAGCTTTTTTTCATAAAGAAACGCATCCTTGCGCATTGTTTGAATTGTGTATCAGTTGTTACGCTGTTCTGGATGTCAGTTGGTTATGCGTAGGGTAGAAGAAGGGGAAAATATCAAGTCAAATCAACAATGGCAAACTTAGAAAAGCTACGACCTGTTGGTAAGTACCTCACCAAATATGATTGGACATAGTTCTCGTAAGTATATCTAATAGGTACCATAGGACCGCTGGAGCGATACTCCACAGCCCGCCATCATGTAGGCTTCTACAACAACGTGGCAGTCACAGCAAAGCATTTTGTGCCATATGAGGATGAATCGTCGCTGAAAACTAAAATCTATGGAGCATGCGCTGCTGTTATTGCGGGGTACCCTATGCTGTCCGCTGTCCCTGTAGAAGAAGGGAGCAAGCAGCCATACTTTGCACGGCTGCCGAAAATCAATCTCGATCGAACGGTGTCTTTCTATTCTCGTCAGTGTCATTACACAGAAGGTGATGACGGCGAGGATACAGAATTAGATGCTGTATTAGAGAGGCAGCACAATATGTCTTTCAAGAACGATACTGGATCAGAGCCATCTACATATTGGCGCCTGCTCGTTATATTAGATCCTGAGGATCAATCGGCTTTCGAGGTCGCCTTCATCTTCCACCATGCGATCGGAGATGGCATGTCCGGCTTTGCTTTTCAAAGAGCATTTTCGGCTGCTCTGGTGTCTTCTAGTGGATCCTCAATCAACGAAATCGTCCCTCCCAATCGAGAGATATCTCCAGCTATGGAGTCCTTACTTCACATTCCCATATCGCCACTATATCTCTTAAAAGAGGTCTTCTGGTCGACAATTGGCTGGCAGGAGCGAGGAGTCTGGCTTGGGAATCCCACAGCAACCACGCCAAAGTCGCGCTATCGATCGGTGAGGTTCTCCGAAGAGACAACCGTACAACTCTTATTGCTTTGCAAAGTGAATGGGACGACTGTGTCTGGCTTGGCTCAGGTACAGATTGCAAGGACATTATTCGGTATGCTTTCTTCTGAATATGGAAAGCTTCTCTGTAATGGAGCAGCCACCACCCGTCGCTGGATAGATCCGAATGTCGTCAATGAAGACAGCATAGGCTGCTATGTTGCATCTTATTCTGACACCTACGTCCGTGAAGCTCTTCAGAGCGATGCGTTCCCGTGGGATGTAGCTCGGCAGTCTCGAGAAAACATACTGAAGTTCATCGATTCCAAAGGAAAGAATAATCCTGTGGGCTTGCTTTCATATGTTCCAGATATGAACAAGATGTTTCTCTCCAAGATTGGTAAACCTCGGACAAGCAGTTTCTCCATCTCGAACGTTGGTGTATTTACCCGAAAAAGATCACCAAACGTTTCGGCATCAGCCGATAATATCGGATCGCGAGTGGGCAGGATGGTCTTCAGTCAGTCAGGGAACCATTTCGGAACACCCTTCGAGGCGTGCTTAGTGACCGGAGGAGATGGTTGTCTGACGTTGGGATTTGCCTGGGCCGATGCAGCTTTTGACGAAGAATTCCTGCTTCGGCTGATGCGCGGAGTCAAGGCTGACCTGGAAGAGCTGGCATCTGCTTAGGCATATGTACACGGATGACATCCTGTCAGCTTTTGTGGCATTGGCCAGTCAACTCTCGAAGCTCTCAGACTAACAGCTGCTTACAGGGGTCCTTCGTCGGTTCACGATTCCTATCTTCTGCATGTTTGTACGATTACTGGGGACCTAGAATAGATTAATATCCCCAATTAATACTAATATTATGTCCATTTCCTAGACCAGACGAGAAGAGTATTTTGAATGGCAAGAAATAGTGCTAATGCTGTTACTTCGGTCTATTCCGTTTTCCATATTGAGGATAGCGGCGATACGAGGTCACATGCCAAGCCAGCGCGCTAAAGCAGAACGTGCCATAATAAATCGGGAGACTAATGAGCATCGAAAACATTCTCTACAACAAAATCTTTTGCTTAGCAATTAGAACACGAAATCAACATCGTGAATCCCATTGCAGAGAAAAGATTCATAAAACTGCAGCTTAAAAGCTCATTGTCATTTCAGACAACAGAGCAGCTGATTCTCTCTTGACCCTATTATTTCAATGATCAATACATTGCAGCCAAAGACCAGAATTGTCATTTCATTTTGAACTGCCATGTTACCACCAAAATCTAGCAGGTTGCAAAAGCGACTAGCTCAATCTCCAGAACCTCCATCAAAACGCGTCAAGTCTGTGCGCGGGAGACCTAAGGAACGAGCTCCCGAATTGATCATTGAAAACAAAGCGTCCACCACAAGACTAGACGTATATGTGTTCGGAGAAGGCAGCTCGGGAGAGCTAGGCCTAGGGCCCAAGAATTCAATTGATGTCAAAAGACCCCGATTGAACCCATTGCTAGACGCAGAGAAGGTTGGCGTTGTCGATCTTGCTACAGGTGGAATGCATGTTGCTGCTTTAACTTTTGACGGCAAAATTTTGACCTGGGGCGTCAATGATAATTATGCCCTTGGTCGTGATACCTCCTGGGAAGGGGGACTGAAAGATATGGATATTGCAGAAGATGATTCTGCTTCGTCGGACACAAGTGATATTGAGCTAAACCCACATGAATCTACTCCAACAGCTATTCCTAAGAAAAACTTTCCCCCGAACACGACGATTGTGAACGTCACTGCAGGTAATAGTGCCACATTCGCCTTGACGCAGGAAGGGCGGGTCTATGGATGGGGAACTTTCGTGGTAAGTGAAATCTCCTCACCTTTCTGTGGACACTGTTGATTAACCCTCTTCCAGAACAAAGAAGGAAAACCAATGTTCATTGATAAGACTGGAAAGGTTGTTGAGAAACAAGAAAAGCCAATTCTTTTTCCCAGCCTTGAGAAAATTGTCCAAATCAGCGCTGGCAGCGACTTTTGCCTGGCATTGGATGTAGATGGAAAGGTGTATTCCTGGGGACTATCCGAGCAGGACCAACTAGGTCGTCGGTTAATTATTGGACGTCATCAGGGTGCCACTGATACAAATCTTGATGTTCTCCATAACAGAATCGGTCTAGTTCCAGGGCTGGTGGCTCTCCCAAAACGAAAGAAAATTGTTTCTATTCATGCCGCTAGCAATCATGCCTTCGCAATTGACTCCAATGGTGATGTATGGGCATGGGGTCTGAATAACTTTGGTCAGACTGGGGTCAAGACTGGTGCTGGTACAGGTGGGAATACTATTTTCATTCCTCAAAAGCTCCAATTCCCAGGTCATAAGAAAATGAAGATGATCGACGGTGGTTCTCATCACTCAATTGGCATCAGCCAGGCAGGTGAATGTCTCGTCTGGGGTCGAATGGATGGCGCTCAGATGGGTCTTGATATCAGCACGTTACCACTTGATGATTTAACGAAGGTGCTTTCAGAACGAGGAAGACCACGTGTCCTTCTTGAGCCTACAGTGCTCCCTATTTCTAACTGCGTATTCGCAGCAGCTGGTTCGGATCAAAATATTGTTATCACGTCTGAAGGGAAGGCTTACTCGTGGGGCTTCAATACCAATTACCAGTGCGGTCAAGGCCCAAACTTGGATGAAGTTACCCTTCCAACTTTGATTGATAATACTGCCGTTCGGGGTAAAAAGCTCACCTGGGCAGGATCGGGTGGTCAATACTCCATAATTGCTGGGCCACATCAGCAGAGGGATAAGCCACTAGCGAATGGTATCCATCAAGCCTAGGATTAACATCGGATGAGAATTCCACAACTTTTACTCTATCGGGATATGCTCCTAAGGAATTTTCTGGGCATATTAAATTTTAGGATTCTGGAGGGGGACTAAACGTGATCTGCAATTTTGCGTGTTGAGTTTTTGTATTTATATCAGTATCTTGCATCCGGCGCCGATTTTTCTATGTCTCTTTGTTCCCCCTATCTCCTATAATTAGATCCCCCTATTTCCCAAGAATATATCAGACAATTGCACCTCATAAAGCCTTCTATATAAAATACAGTTTGCATCTAGAATCTCTTGAAGGAGCATTTAGGATACCCCCTGGGAGATAATGCTATATATATATGACAGTCTTAAAGATCGAGATAACAATTTTTCTACAAAGGTTTGTACTCTCAATCTTGTAACCTTTAGTTGTTTCATTGTTCCGCTTGATTCCTCGGTGGCCAATCTGGAGCAGGGTAACTGAGCAGCTTGCAAATATCCTAGCAGTTTATGTAAGTCTTATTGAACTCTTTTCTGGATTAATTGAGAATCTTACTTTTCGTCTTCTCCTGAAATCTTCATAGAGCTCTCTCCAGATTTCTCGGTCACGACATCCGCTCTCTTCCGGGGTGCCTGGCTTATTGTCGCACTGGGGCAACATCTCGGCCAACAACTGCTGCGGCCACATAATCCATGGTTTGGGCAGTGGCCAGTCGGAGAAATGAACAAGTTTGGCTTCTTCGAGAACCTTGTCTGGGTTCCAAGTTTCGTAGTCGTTTCCGAGATACTTTCTGTGGTCCTTTGTCCGGAATTCCCCCGTGACGAGAGCATACTGCCGGTGAGGGAGAACCAATGCAGAACTACCATAGCGATCATTGAGCAATTCCATATCATATCTTACCTCTGTTGTGTCGTTATCTGCAACAATTTGGCCCGCACCAACTTGACCAGCAATAATAGGCTGAGCGGCGTCCATGAGGGCTTTGTATTCACGATAGGAAGGTTCAATCAAGACGAGAAGAGACGTCAGCTTCCTGGTCTCCGTATACTCCCAATACGCGCGAGGCATTGCAACTTTCTCTCGAGGCAGGAAAAAGAGATCGTCCATCTCTTGTAGGAGAGTGACGTCGGAATCGATATGCAGGACACGATCATATTGGGTCTGACTGAATGCGAGGAGTTTGGTAATACTACTATCCCAAGAATCGACATTATCTGTATACAGTTTGAGACTTATCAGTCATTTGACACCGGACCAAGAAAGCACGGCGCACGGACTAACCTGAGCCACCTTTGACCAGCTGCACATCGATCGGCATAAGCTGGACATTATATTTATCCCGTGCTAGGACTAGTAGCTGACTGTCGCGATCTTGAGGGCTGTCTATCAAAGTATCCCAATCTTGAGGATAGAGCAGAACTCGTTCTGCGCGGCTGCCGAGCCGCTGCAGGGCCTCAAAGATCATGACGGAATTGCAGAGATACGCACTGGACGTCGCATATTGCACGTATGCATATCGAGACCAGTCAACAGCCTCATATCGAAGGAAAGGCGAGTGCGAAGGGCGATGTGATCGGTGATGGCTATACCAGAGAACCCCCAAGATGAAGATGGCTAACAGCGCATAGGTTCGGAAGCGTCGGACTGGACGCCCAGCTGGCATGTGCCCCAGATTGGAAGGCATAAACGCATCTTTGAGTCCCGGGGACGTCCGACCGACAACTCTGGACATCCTCTCCTCGACAGAATTATTGCGAGTGAAAAAAGGTCATGTTGTTGCGACGCGTAACACCCAACTTCGGATCAGCACGTGATTTATTCTTCCCGCCGTCGTGTTATCTCGGATGCGACTGGACAGTCCGACAATTTCTATTTCTATTTCTACTTATCGTTTATTGAATATATAAAACGAAGCAGCAGTTGCTGGATTGGGAAGATGAACACAATAATGTGCAAATATACAGTGACATATCAGTATATAAAAGGTTTTTAAGTTGACACACTATGGCAAGATTTTTCAAAAGGGAATTTCCTTTATAAACAAGTCACAGAAATATATATTCCAATTTGCAAATCCTGAGCTTATTGACTATTATTGAGGAACATAGGGCCAACGAACATCAGTCGTAAGCTTCGATCTAATTGACGGACGATTGGAACTATTAATCCTTTAGTTCTTCACAACTGACTCTGCAGATTGAGCCTGAGGCTTGAACCATTGCGACATGTACGTGATAATCTTTTCCCATTCTTCGGGAATACATGACATGCCGATGTATAAGTCCGGCCGTACGACTATCAAGCGGCCATCTTCGGGAATATTATACCGCGTGGTAAATTCATCGAGTTCATCAATAGACTCATGGTCAATATCAAAACGAGTTTCCCGTTCGCGCGAGATCAGATAGGTTGCGACCTGCTCGGGATATAACCTATCCAAGTGTTCACGTATTTTAGTGCCAATGTCGACAACATCGTTCGGATTCGTTGTGCCAGGAGCCACGAGAACTGTGAACTGCGGTCGACGCAAAGCATCATATAATCGCCTCTTCGGCTCTTTCATGAGCAGCGCATCTGGAGCGCGTTCACCTGCTTTAGGACCGCCGACCGGGGTCAGACCTTCAGGAAGGACAGTCACATCACGGTAGTTGTGTGAGAGACCGGATACGCGGTTGATGGTGCGTTCCTCCCAGCCGGGTTCTTTAGTGAGATATAGACGATCTGCCGGTTCGACACCAAATCCCATCACGATGTGATGTGTCGCGAGTGCGCCCTCGGCCACCTGGGTGCCAATCGGTTTCCGCTCCTTCTCATATGTGTCGAGGATAGAATCATCTGCTTCCCCTTTGAAAACAGCAGCCAGCTTCCAACCAAGGTTGAATGCGTCCTGCATCGTACAGTTCATGGCTTGTCCACCGCTTGGAGAATGGACATGCGAAGCATCACCACAGATGATCATTCGTCCGCTGCGGTATCGCTCTGCCATATGGTTGCGGATATCCCAGGCTGTCACCCAGTCCGGCTTTCCCACTTTGAATCCGATGCCGAGTGTATCTGCAACTTCCTGGTATGCTTTTTGCGGGTCTTTGGCAAAGACATACTCACCGGTCGGTTCACTCATATAGATGCGCCAGTACTTTCCAGGCATCTTGGTACAGTTCATAAAGAGATCCTTGTTGAAGTAATAGTTCATCCATCGGTCATCAAAAGTGACATTGCTGAGTTCCACATCCATCTGAATAGTTTCGAAACTTATTTAGCCCCATTTCATTTCTCCAGGGCGTTCAATGCGACTTACCATTGACATAACAGCGATGGTCTCCCCGTTGAATTTGATACCTGCCGTATTCCGGACGAAACTGTGAACACCATCACATCCTATGACATATGGGTAGGAGGATTTCTCGATGGTGCCATCGGGGTGCCGAATGGTAGCTGTTACCGACTTGCGCAAGTCTTGCTCCAGGGCGACCAACTCGGTACGGTATTCTGGGCGGATAGAGTAATTCGCAAACAGATGCTCCCGCAGGATCAATTCGACATTTTCCTGGCTGACTTTGTAGTAGAACGCATATCGCGTCTGCAATAACCGGTAGTCTGCTCGGGGCAATTCGTCATCACTGAGACCTGGAAAGTGGTACAGATTGCCAGGACACTCCAGACAAACTTCCTCCAGTCTGTGCGCCATTCCCATATGATCGAGCATCTCTAGAACACGGGAGTGCAAGGTCATAGCTCTTGTCGTGTGCGATGGTCCTTGTCGTTTTTCGATGATCCGAACAGGAACTCGGCGGCGGAGGAGCTCATAGGCGAGCAAAAGGCCTGTAGGCCCCCCTCCAACAATGAGAATTTCTCTCTTGACTGTGTCTGCCATGTCTGCTATGGTCTCAACAACCTTTCAGCTTCTGTCAATTGCTTGGACAGTATCTATGTCTGTGCGGCTAGAATGGAGAGGAGTGATGAAGGAGAAAAGGAAGAGAGAAAATAGTCATGAACTAGGATACTTCATCCTGTACAAATATTCAAAACCAAGGAGTTTCAAGAGAAATATTCCTTTGATGAAAGCGGATATTATTATCCAATGCTGATCGTCGGACACGGGAAAAAAAAAGAGAATCAAAGTTATCTCGCATGTGCACACCTATTCCAACAGCCCCACCTGCGGGGCTGCTCCGCAGAACCATCCCATGTCCCCGGATAATTGCACGATGCTGTCGAATACGCATCCCGAAGCGCGTCGGGTAGCGTCTAAGTGTCTTTGTATTTGGAGTGTTGATAGGACCCATACCCGAGAGACACGAGCATGTTTCTACGAATAAGCACCGCTGAAGGAATCATAACAGTGTCGATCTCATTCCTTCTAAATCCTTGAGACTACTTAGTCTACCTGCAACTTAAATGAACGGCTACTACTTGCTCAATTGGGGCAGGAGTGAGCGATTGCAACACTGGAAGTAAGTTTAATTATCTCTCGGGAGTATCGTATCATTATTCACAAAGTCTTCGTTGATCTCTAACCTGACACGGAAAGATGCTCTCTCTCTGAGGGAGGGGTACCTTCGGAGTTTGAAGAAGCGGGAACCTACAATCTAAAATGCCCCTCCACATCGGAAGAAGAGGGTTGTCACCCACTGAAACCATCCGAAGGATCGCCGTTGTATGGGGATCGATGAAAATCACCGGGAACGGCCCGCGATGGTGCCACCATGGATCATAAATAACCGCGATAATTCCTGTTGGCTCTTTAACTCTGTTATTGGACATGTACCTAGCTTGGCGGTGATATCTCGGTCTCTTCGTTCCGGAAAACTGATGTAGATCACTTTTATCAGATTGTGGTGGGGTCCAAGAATAAGGGTAAGTACTCCAGTAAGGAAATTGATCTTCACCTAAGTTAATTTGCGACAACCGGCAAACTAGAAATAGGCCTAACTCTCTATTTATTAAGTAGCTCCGAATTTGCCGTTCAAGAGACGGCTCAATATCCGACACCGCAATCCTCTAATAGGTATCTTCTTGCGCAACCCTTGTGAATAAGTCATTGGTGACTGTTGACCTATTAACCAAGAGTTTTCCGGAGTAATATACTTAATCTGGGAACCAGGTTAGCCTGATAAGAGCATAAAAATTTGTCTATGTTACTTGACACCGTAGAAGCCGAATAAGTTGGTCTCATAGAGTGGCTGCATAACATAGTCCGATTTTTTTTTTGTTTCTTGCCGATACCAATCTCCCCACCTCACCCGCAGAAAGATGCGATATCATTTTGGTATTATAAGATAATAGTATGTCAGGTAGACCCAGTGGAGATTTTATATACCCTGTTTTGGTGCTGTGAATTGAATCACCAACAGTATGGTATTCTTTAAACTACTTTCCAACCTTGGTGGTATGACTGCTATTCTTATGTATTTGCTTGAAGGTATTATTTTTCCCTTGGCAGTAACAAACAAGGCTAGACTAACTGCCCCAAGATTTGTTAACCCACATCACTAGGCTGACAAGAAGTGGGGCAGCTCAGGCATAAGAAAAATATTGATGCAAAACATGCCTATACTTTCATGCCAACTCTACATAATCAATGAGTCAATTGAAATTACCTAGGTTCTTATTGTAAAATACAATCTGTACATATTTTATCGTCTAGCGATCTAATACATACAAAAATTAAGTGAACAAAAGAAAAGGGATATCATATTCTTTTTGAGATCAGCAGTAATCGTGTGTTTCTTTGTGACTACTGCCTCCACTGTTCCTAGGTACTGGAGAAATGGAAGCAGACATTTCATCATCATCTACTTCTACGACAATGTCTGTCTTAACAGTGACATGTCCATCGTGGACATGGCCCATTTGATCATGCGGTGACCTCATGATTCTACTTTCTGACCGGTCGGAGCAGTGGTCCCAATCTGGTTCGATTTTGTCTCCATACACTGGAGTGGCAGAAATAGAAGTTTGCCTGCAAGGTTTGCCCCGGTGGCTTCTATGGCCCATTTCCACTCCTTGATCCTCCTTGCTAGAATGTGAACGAGACCAAGGGTAGCCGGGATAGCGACCTTCTCGACGGTTATCGACAAAGGTGCGGAGGAAGAGGCGGATGACCGGAGCGCAGGTTGCAATGAGGATACTGTAATTCTCTATTCTATAGCCGAAATAAAGAAGGTTAGCAGATGTGTGAAAACTGGAGCGTGAAATCAAAGCCATCTGCAGGTCTTTTGATGCTGAGGAAGAGTATGCTTACTTAACCCAGAGAATGAAAGGGACGATATTATCTGTTTGATGACATCAGTATGAGATCCACAGGAACATTAATCTGACCAGACTCACGAGTGAAATCTGATCTGTCGCCGAGGGATTTAAGAAGCTGTAGCAGCATAATTAGCTATCGAGTCCTAGCCATATAGCTGTACTCTCTGAGGTCAACATACGTAAGTCTTGACGATAGAGGCCGCTCCTGAAAGGATAAGAGGCACACTCAAAGTAAGTGTCTGCCAGATACGACGTGAACGAACACTGCTATTGAGTCTCTTGAACTGAGCCCAGACGGAGACATTGGGATTCCGGTGCAGAGTCTGGATGAAGAACTGCCATAGCTCAAAGGCAGCTAAAGCTCCGAGGAAAAAGTCGATTGTCGAATTGAAGCCTGTTGTGAAATTTTCAGTTATGGTTCAGCAAGGCAGTGATCAAGATGCCTAACCTCCTTGGACGAACCCTACAGTAGTTTGCACCTTCGGGCTTTGGCATTTGACTGATCCATCTGCAGGAAGAGGATCCCACATATAGTGGAAGTACTTCGTCCTGTTTGCTGGTCGGTACGGGTTCGGCCCGCATTGCACGACAATTTGCACTATAGTTATAGAATTGGCTATTACTTGTATAATCATGGAGATGATAATGCTCAGGCGCAGACGTCTATCACTGGCAGAGAAGCACTGGTAAAGGAACCACATCATCCCGGTACGTGATACCATGGCCGCGGCAACAGCTGATGAAAATTAGTGCAGGTCCAATATCCCAGATATCAACTAAGAATACGCACCAGTTGGCTGTGATGCGAAGTCGAATCTCATGGACTGCTTTTTTTCCAACGGGGTGAGGTAGAAGAAGTGTCTTCCGAGGCCCCATTCATGACTAGCAATCATTAAATTTCTGTATGAAAAAGCACCGCATGACATTTCTCATACCTCAGCTGTATCAAAGACATATGAAGGAGGTCCAGAGAGTATCCAAATAGGAATATCAAATCCTCTAATCCCCAAACTCTCTCGGGAGCCGACACTTGAGGGAGTGCCCAGCGAATCCATGCTTTCATAGAGAATCTAAAGATTAGGACTACCCCAACGATTCCAGTGAGGACCTGTGTTCCATGTCAGAAACGGTGTGCACTGTTCCTTAAAGCACAGATCATACCCAGCAGGCCCTGAATACATTCGTTCCTAATTGCGGGTTAGCGGAATTATTCTTTCTGTAGATTTTCAGAGGACATCTAACCGCTGTTTACGTCCCCCTCACTGGGGCGCGGGATATCCATCTCTGCGTGCAGAGATTGGTTCCTTATTATAGCTGACAGACGCGCTGAGGTATGCTTTGGGGATGAGCAACAGTCGAAATGGCATTCAAAGCAATGAACCACAGGGTCAATTTCGTTGTTTATGAGATCGGGCAACGAGCAAGCCCGACAATAGATCAATGTGTCATCAAAGTTGTCCCATGGAGAAAGAAAGAGTTTATGACTACCCCAAAGCCTCAGTTGTCATCCATTTCCAAAGAAAAAGAATGGTGCTACTTAGTATCGCACAAGCAAGACTTCCTTCACATCATCCTGCGAGATCTATCACAGTTCTTCTCTGGCAAGCACCCCTCGATTGAGAGAGCCAACCGGAGTTCCTGTCATTCCTGTAGGATGGGGGGACAGGATAAGATCAGCCTCCATCAAGGGATGGTGGCTGATCTGCAAGTACCTCGGGAACCACGCGAAAGCAAGATGCTGAAGAGACATTGGCCTGCTGACAATAGCTAAAGAAATTCCATAGTACAGCTTGAGTGGCTAATTATTCTATGAGTGGAACCTCTTTTGCATGTTTCTGACGGCTCAATTGGTTCGGTAGGTTCTATCGTGACCGAAGTCTTATTAATGCATGGGCAGGCAATGTACTGCAAGGGACTTGTTTTGGCAGCAAATAAAAAGGGGGGTTACGAAGACATCCGGGATCACTATGCACCTTCCCGGATCAGCGTTCCTCAATGCAGGAGACGGTTCTCGATCTACGCTGTCAAATAAGCATCATTGGCGAGGAAATAAAATATCTCATGGTAAAACCATATATATAACCTTACGCGGGTATCTTGACCACAGCAAACTCTGGTGGATGCCAATCAAGACAATTGGATATGACTAGATCGGACCCCAAAGCCTCAAAGCTGCTTATTGTGGACGTGTGCAGGCTAGATCTATCTGTTCTACTCTAACCACTCTTTTCGCCAATGAAGGAAAGAGGGGTTGATGTGAGGAACCGCACGGCCAAACTCGTCTCTCATTTTGGCTTCAAAGTGATAATTTAGTCGAACTTTAGGGGGAAAAAAACATGATGTGGTCGGGCTATCCAGCAAGTAGACTCGGCCTTCGCGGCCGCTAAAAGAACAGACACTAAGTTTAGCGTCCTCTTCCCCGGACGCAAGGGAGGACCGCGTGAAATGGACGAATCACGAATGGTTACGTCCGCGGCTCCTTGCATAGATGTGGATTTCTGAAAATGTGATTGATACATGTTTGATCTCGGTCGGATGGCAGGACCGGATATGACAGAGCATTGCACGATGGATCCTCTCCATTTTTAGAGCCCTAGAGCAACTGATCTTCATCCACGCACCGGAATTTCTGTATGTACCAGTAGAGCGTGGTTGTAGCCGAGAAGCGATGCATAACTCTCTATATGCAGCCAACACATGGCTGCCACGGACATCCAGCGTCGCCGTTACACGCTGTCACTGCTTCTCTGCTTGGAATGTTAGCAGATAGGGCGTAGAATTGCTCCGACAAAAAGGTATGTCTCAGAAAGCTACGAAGAGAATGTTATTGTCTCAGGATATCCCGAATACAGTACTTTTCATCTACCGAAATTTGAATATTGGTGGACGTATTATATCGCTGTTTATTCCAAACTCATATGTATATATTCATGGACCTTTGGAGTAATATACGCGAGTAGTTGAAGAATAGTAAATACAATACTCGTCCCAGTGATGCGCTCCTGATAGCCACGAGGGACTGGTTGAACAGTTCCAAGATAGATAACCCCAGGCATGCCTGTTAGTCGCAGTTTATATGTCGAAACTTGCCAAGGACGGGACTTCAGCAGAGTCTTGCTTTGCTGCCTAGTTTCTCCTTACTTTGTCCTATGACTTTTCATTCAGAGCTTTCTCATCTCAATGAGACCCTCACCAGCTGGCGGGTAGGCCTCAAAAGTCACTTTTAACCCGCAGAGGTTGGCCATCTGTTTCCACTCTCTACTACTCCGTAAGCGGCCACCAAATAGCGAGATCATCGTGGCGTGCATCTTGCCATAATTAGCGTTCTTGCTGAACTCATGAATGAGCAAGCGGGAGTGGGGAGCCATGGCCTTTGCGATTTTCTGGAGCAGGTCCAGAGCATCAAGGTCAGGTAGGTTGTGGAATATATGAGTTGTGGAGTAGTTCAGCGCCCCCTGGATTGGTTGTGGGCTTTCTTCCTTGAAGTTCCATTCCATCATAGTGACTTCGGGGACACTGCCAAGGGCGGCATTGAATTCCTGCAGCACGAGATTCTCCGGCCGAAGTTGTGTGTACGCTTCTTTAAGTTCCAGAAGCATCTCTCCGCGTCCACCTCCAATGTCAACCATAACAACTGGACTTTCGGTCCCCAAGACAGCAGTATCTAGATCATACCCGAAGCTCTTGACACGCTCGGGCATCTTTCCAAATTTACCAAACTTGCCTTGCATGAAGGTGTTGAAGCTGTCCATACGACCCTGCAATTCCATGATCGAGTATGTATGTTCTTGGGCCAGTCTCTCATCACCCATGAGCTGGTAAGCATACTGCGTGGGAGTGTGGCAGTCCTTGAAAGGGTATTCAAAGTTGGTGTCAACCAACTTGCGCATCAAGAACGCGCCAGCGAGGAGTGGTTCCGTGGCGCTATAGAGTGCGAGTTAAGTCATTTTCTAAAGAAGGATCGAAGCACACAAAGCAGTCGGGTGCTTACAAGTGAAGAGCACCATGTTGTGCGGAGGGCATGTCCACCATGTGCCTGGTAATATCATTGGCACTGTATATGGAAAGGTCTGTGTCAATCAAGTCGACCAGATTGAGTCCCGCCATGACAAAGAGCATATCCTCTAGCTCTAGTCAGTCATTACTAGTATAGATATACATAGACCAGATCACCGGTGCTGAAAGTGTAGCTTACGCATCAATCGTAGACCTGGACCAGGTCAATTAACTATTACGATCAATAACAGATTGATTGGTACATACATAAAGGTGATTTCTTCTTCTGATCCTCTGTTCGGACCTCATCGCAAGCCTTCAGGATCTCCTCTGCTGTCGCGGGTCTACCGATTCGGACTAGAGTGGCGAAAAGGTCAAAGTGAATGGCTACGGGCACGAATCCCAGCGCGGCCGCCTATAGTGCGCAAGGACCGTCAGTATAGAAGATCAACCGTCGTAGCTGCGAGGGGCAACTCACTGAAGTGACCGTTGCTGCGAGGATTGCTCCCGGGGGAGGCGTTGTGTGAACTTGCTTCATCTTGTGCGAACGATTGCTGAACCAGGTCGGGAATCTGAAAAACTGTCTCAGAAATTATAGTTTTTCACAATTCTCCCAGTGGCATGGCGAGATGTCCATGTGGCAGTCCACTTTTATGGATTTTTTTATTTCTATCGTTGTCTGATCCCCCGTTCGCTGTCTTGGCGCAATGCAAGGGGTGATCATCCCTTTCTAGACGTGTCGTGAATCTCTCTCACCCGTTCTTCTGGGACCCTCATCTTTTTTTATCCCCCCCATTCTAGTCTTGGATGCGTCAATTGTGGATTGCCTGTAAAATCCAACAACTTCAATTTTGAATTGTCTGTTGGGAGCGCCATTGCGTTTAGGTTCCTAGAGCAGAAAGGCAATTGATGGTGCAGGCTGTATCACTACAAGTTCGAGGTTGACCAGTCTAAGACTCTAAAATTTCTAGTGCTGCGCTATCTCCGGTGGCGGCAGAGACTGAGCATCCCCGAAAGTTTTGGACCTTGCATTTCTGTCGGATATAGAACGCGTCTAGATACAGTATCTAGCAAACATGTGCTCCAGTCGTCAGATAAACCTACCGCGTGGAGGGGTTTGTCCGCCAAGTTTTATCTACGATCCACCAGGCAGGCTCCAGACCAAACGCTCGGACAGTCCCTGAAAGTATCGCCGCGGATCTCTTCCGGTCGATCCAGCTTTCCCCAGGGCCACATTGTTCAAGGTTTGGATGGTACTCCACCGTTATGGATCTCCTTTTTGCTTCTAGCCTCACATACTCGCTTGAGGCCGCGGCGTTATCGCGTTCAGGGTTTCTCCTGCATAGGATGAGGCCTGCTGCTCCACGCGTCCTGATGGCTGCAATGAGACGGATCACGAATGCTTAATCCACATGGATTGGGCTTATGCGCTCCAATTTTTGGGTTTTCCGTGGGATGATCAGGATACCGCCGACCTGGTACCAGGTTCATCCACTTGCATTCTTCCTCATCCCGTCGATCTGGCTTCAGGGACTATCTCATACGGGAACGCTTTGACCGGCCTTATCGAAGGGCCCACAGCTTCTTCCATGCGAGGGTTTCTGTTTTAGGGAATTAATGTAAGGTCCGACAGGTCCTCATGGCAGCAGGGATCCTCGCCACGGGCCCTATGGCACGCGTCTGCCATGGACGGCGACCACCAGGATGCGAGGTTCTTTCCACCGATTGGACTTCCCAGGAGAATTGGGAGATAGATGACTTCAAACCATGTGGTTCTGGCAGTTCCAGACATGTGGTAAGGACGCAGCTGCAGACATTCAAAAAGAAAGGACCTGGCAGTTCGGATTCGATCGTTTTTCTTTGTTTTCCCTCTCTGCAGACCATCCGACCATCGTTCTTTGTCCTGGTTCTTTGTCCTGGCCCAATTCATTCTTTGTGCTCTTCGTGTACAATCGTCCCATTATCCTGACCCCCCTCTGCGAGGGGCTGAAGGCTGTGTTAAACTATCGGCTGACATCTGCCACCTCCCTCTGGAACTTGCGTTAAGGTCGCGGTTACATATATCCGCCATCCCTTTGTAACATACACAATGGACGTGGAACACCATGAAGATCAGCAGTGGGAGAAGAGCTTCGGGGTTGCCCAAATGTCGTCCGATACGAGCAGCGACCGGAACATGTCCAAGGGACCAGATGCCAGTGATGCGGCCAATCCGCGAAACTGGAGCCCTTGGAAGAAAGGTTTATTGTTTGCGGCCCTCATGTCCAGTTCGTTCTTAGCGGACGGGTAAGCGTGTTCATCCCCATACCAGACGTGCAGCCTGCTCATCAAGACTAGCGCGATGACTTGGGGCGCAACCATGGTCGTTCCACAGGCATTAGAATGGAAAATCAGCACTACACATTCGGGAACAAGCATGAATTATGGGATTCTGCTGCAGGGCTTCGGTGGAATATTCGCCGTCCCATTTATCGAGGCGTATGGTCGACTACCTATTTGGTTTTGGCCTCAAGTAATCACCATGTTCATGGTTCTGGGGGCGACGTTATCGAACGACTGGGGTACCTTCACTGCATTCCGTTCTCTACAAGGTCTTTTTGGAACAGTTCCCCAGGTAGTCGGACTTCCTATCATCCATGATATGTATGCACCAGAAGGTATGTTTCATTCATGTCTTAACCATCGCTTGTCCTTGACTAACACCAGCATAGACTGGCCACGCATGATTAACATCTGGTATGCTTATTGGAACGCAGTGTAAAACCATCTATTTTGAATAATTGCTAATTTATCCAGGGGTACTACTTTCCTCGTTGGTCCATTCCTCGGACCTGCCATTGGAGGATATATTTCCAATGCTGCCGGTTGGAAGGTATCCTTTGCCACTTTGACCGCGCTATATTGTTTCTCAACACTGTTAGTTCTCTTCTTTGGCTACGAGACTTACTATGTGAAAGGGCGCCATGTGGCACCCTCTCACTTTAAGACACTCTTCGCTATTGGAAATACGGACCAAGCAAAGGGATCTACCATTGTCCATGAGTGCAAGAATCTGGTAACATTTGTTTTCAAATTTCCATTGCTGCTCACCGGTACATATCTCACTCTCTTGGTTTTGGATTATCCGATGAAACTGACTTGTCTATTTAGGTATCGCAACAATGGTGAACTTTACTTGGCCCATTGGTGAGTCTATTGCTGTTTTCTTTGGAAACCACCTTGGTACTAACATTCTTAGGTATCACTACTACGATTGATGGATTCCTTCACTCGTCACCATACCTATTCGATACCGTGGAAGCGTCATCATTTCGCTTCGCTGGTGTCATCGGAGCCATCTTCGGTATGTGTCACGTAGCAAGGAAGGTTATATATATCAAGACTGCACCATTCTGATAATGTATGTGGTACAGGTTACATATTCGGCTACTTCTTCAACGAATGGATATTCAAGAAATGCCGCTCCTATTGGCGGCCCGAGTATCGTCTTCACGGCGTCTGGGTCCCCATCTTTGGCATGGTCGGCGGTCTTCTCACGTACGGTCTAACTCTACAATTCCACAAACACTGGATCGGTCTTGCTTTTGGCTGGGTTCTGGTAAACATAGGCATGGTCGCCTCTACAGTGTAAATTCCCCACCCCTTTTTTTCAAGCACGACTAGAAAAGAAACAGCAAGATACTAACTATTATAAAAAGAGCAATCACAGCATACGCCCTCGAAAAATACCCTTCCCATTCCACTTCTGTATCAGCCATCATCAATATGTGGCGCACCTGTGGTGGTTTTAGCGTTGCGTACTACCAGTCGGCGTGGGTTGCACGCAATGGCGTCGGTGTTGTCTTCGGAATCCAAGCTGCGATCGTTGCAGTCTCCATCGTGTCGACCATTACACCGATCATTATCTTCCAGCGGAGCAAGCAAGGCACAGGTGACGACCTCCACTCGGAAGGTCACGACCAACCAGGACCCGAACTAGTCGCAGACGCATGAACTACCAGCATCTAATGAACATCTCGGCCCTGAACCGATCATGCGGCGACAACGATAATGATCGGTGAATGTTGTATATCCGAAGGAACGAGAGAGAATTGTAAATATAATAGATTGCTTGGACATTTTACGTTTATGCAAATTGGGAATCTTCATGTGCAACAACAGTTAGAAAGTGTATAGTTAGCCAAGGACAGTATATCTACTCCGTCTATCTCTATCATTCGTGTTTTTCGGAATCAGACCAGAAGAGTCAAGTCTATAATATTTCATAGTAGATACTTTCCATAGCAGTTCTACCGTCTCCTCTGCGCCAAGGCGAAAGAGGCTGAAATAAGACCCTTATAGGAATGAATCTACTCGCTTGTTGAAAAGCTAGAATTTTTTTAAGACCCAATCATAACAGAGAATCGAGATCTGAGGGGGTTTAATAGGTTCCGAGAATTTGATTGGATGCCGACGCCTAGCAACTTACATGCAGACTCGCCCCTCTATGTCTTAATATTTAACGATTTGGAATGATTTTATCCGGAGGAGAGAAAGAAAAATTACATCTTCGTACACGGAACAGGTTTACGTAAAGCAAAAGATTGTGAGTTAATATATACATTGTCCCATGGATGTAGTAAAATAAATACATACGCACGAACAGCTAGTCATCCTGATAACTCAAGTAATTCTCTAGATCATCGGTTGTAGGTGCAGATGTTGGATATGCATATTGTACTTTATGAACAATATACATTGCTTTACTCTTTAACAAGTTGTATATATGCATCATATTTGGCGCCCATCTACTATGCAGAAGCAGATTTGGACAAGGCTTAAAAGCGCTGTCTCGTTCTCCGAGTGGTACTTGTCGGCTATGTAGAGCTAACATTCTCAGAACCGGCCATCCAGACTTATGATCAAGCAGAGTGGCCCAACCAGAAGATCCCTTTTTTGATTGGAGATTGCAATCATGGCTGTAATTTTTGCCATTGCTTGTTTTACAAACTGTGACAGGGTTAAAATATTATTATTAGACGCTCCATGAGCAGAGACAGATAAAGTACGACTTACCTGAGACGACAGATTCGTGCATTATGACGCATGCGAATGTGATCAAAATCCTCGTAGTGACTAGACTGGTACAATGAGGTATTCTTTGTTTTATGCGTAGTCTATGCGCCGCACTCATTCGATATATCTGCGAGTAATAACTCTTGGAAGAAGTTTTAGAGTCGACGGCTTCTTCAAAATTCAGCCTTCTTCTTTGTTTCCCTGAAACGTTTCAGGAAAGAATCCAGGCGGAGGCCATATGTCTTCTATCGACGGCGGATGGACCAGCGGCTGTGACCCAATCACGCGGTCTGGGTCATTGCAGAACGCCTGGAAGGTATTATCGTCTATAAAACCAAAGTCTTTCAATGCTTCTTCGCGGCTACTAGCCCACTCGTTGGTATCCAGGTAGGCGAGGTCGTTAAAAATTGAATCTAGATCGTAGGCAGGGGATACGTTTTCTATCGTAGCAGGAACGTCTTTTCCGGCCTTGTGGGATGCATTATTTGAACCCGAAGGGTGGACAGCGTTCGCAGTGGAAGAGTCGGGGGTTGGGGGATGCGTTTGGCCACCAAGTGCGAGGCTTGTTTCCGGCCCAATGTGTGGAACGGTTTTACTGAGAGCCACCGTAGGATCTGATGGTCGTGCGAAGAAGCCAGAGAGGATAGACAGATCGAGATTGTCCGTTGCAGAATCTTGGGGAGTCAGGTAATAAGAATCAACAGGAATACTGACATTGTTGATCGGAGGATTGAAATCCGTGTTAATATTGTCCTCTGAGACGAATGAATGTCTCGACGGAAAGACTGTAGAGTTATCGTGAGCTTTTGTTGCTTGTCTCGCGTTGGTGTCTGCGGCGACAGGCTCCATGGAAAGAGAATCCCAGATATCGTGCAGTGATTCATCTGGGGACGTCATTCGCCTTTCTCCGAGAGCTGGTGAGCGGGCCATGTTCCCAGAGAGAGTGCGATGCGCAATAGCTGTGGCTAGAGACCTGAAGGCCGGCCAACCTTGGCCGACCTCCGAAGTTCCTCGTGCAAGGGTTTCCATCCATCTGCGGAATGGGAAGCTCTCCAGCTCGAGCTTCTCCCGGACTCTGGACGCGCTTTCGACTACAGAACGAAGAGAGAACTCGAAGATCGGAGGAATCCCGCATGATTTGAAGTTCTGCGCATGCTGAGACAGCAGCGGTATGATTCGGTAGAGTATCTTTTTGGTTCCATCCAAAGCCGGCCTCTGCAGACCACCTTGGACGTGTTCGCTGGTCGTGAAACGACAATATAGTGAGAGTAAGGTCGCCACGTAAGTCAGGGCCAGATAAGTCTGGTGTGGGAGTAATGTTGAATGGCTGTCCGGGTCACAAATTTCTGCTGCCATCATTCGACAACCTTGTGGCAGTCGTCCATCCCACTGCTTCAAATCACGGAGAATACGCTGCGCGAAGATCTGTTCATGATTGCCTGTGGAGAGATCCCGAGCGATCTTGTTCAGGACCGCTGCAAGTTCGACCAGGCGATTGAAGCAGCTGAGAGTTAGGAGGGGTCCTCGATGAGGAGCACTGGGACCCTGATTTTCCCCCGATGAACAGAGGACATCGACCCAAGGGTTCCATTCCTCCAGACCATCTTCCTCGAGGGGACCAATCTTGGCCAGATCTTCTGGCCGCATATAGGGGCATCGCGAGAGGCGAACGGACAATAGCGAATCAATCACAAAACATCCCAGAAAGACTGCTTTCCCCTGCTTCATCTCTGATGATCTTCGAAGTGGTGGAAGTGCCCCTCCTAATCCCATCGCGATGGCCATGCGTGTTGCCTGTCCGCTGAGCAGCCAGGCCGCCGTCCAGTCTTCCATGCCGATGTTCACCATCGTCAACAGCAGCAACGCCTGGATATGGCCCAATTCAAACCTTTCCTTCTCCCCAGGAATCAGGCTTCGAGAGACCTGGTAATATTCCTGCACCTTTGGCGACACGCCATCTCCCATATTGCCGACCAATTCGAACCGTTGGGGATTCTGCTGAGCAACCGTGTAGCTGAGAATCGCCCACAATGCGGCATGATCTCCGGAACCGGCGGTCGTCTTCTCAATCGCGAATGGAGCCGTAGCATATACATACGATGCCTTGAGAACATTATGCTTCGCGATAACGGGGAACCAGGTATGCGTCTTGGCGAAATACCATTCCAATAGCTGTGGTGTCTGCGGTGGCAGTTGCAAGGCCTGGCGGTTCCCTGCCGCGGACCGGTCATCACCTGCGTCCATTGACTGAGAGTATTTCACTCTCTTTGGGGCCGGAGACTCGCATGGATTCACCACCCGGGGTGCATTCCGCACCTGGGGCGTTGACTCTCCCACGCGGAAGCCCCATTCCTCCTTATCGTACTCCCGGGGTCGTTTCACAAAAGACAGTGCGCGATCAGCATCCTGGTTGGTGAGCATCTTCTCGAGAGCACCATAGAGTCGACTGGTCTTCCAGGTCTCATGGAGACTGTCCGCCGCACTGTCGTCCGTCCAGAGATTCATCAGCTGGGGTCGTCTCGCGACCGACTCGGCCGTCACTCCCAGGAGATTGAGCATGGTGTCTTCGAGACCATCGATATTGCAGATGGACAGCGCCCAGAGCTTCTCCAGGCCTCTGACATAGCCCTCTGGCAGACCACGCTTCTTCGCATTCGGGTCATAGGAACAGATGTGGCCGGATGCCTGGCAGGCCGAACAGGTCGGGCGGATCCCGTCGCATTTGTCCTTTTTGCTGCGGCAGCGATCGCAGGCGCGCGAAACTCGCTTGCGACGAGAGCCTTTGAGCTCGGATCCCTCTTCCATGAGGGCGATTTAGGACCGCGCGGACATGACCTGCCCTCACGAGCGAACCGCACCAGAGAGAGGCATGCAGGTGCGTGCGTGTTCGTGATGGATGCACCAAACCGCTGGGAGGTTGCAGTCAAGTGGAGAGAGGCCTTTTCTTAAGGGTCAATCCTCCGGGGATGATCGGACAGAAAGTCTGGGGTTGGTCTCTTCGTGGGGTTTCGGTTGTCAATCGCTCTCCGCCATTCTCTGCGGGCTCCAGTTGGCGTTCGGGGGCAGTTCCGTTGTCGGTAAATGAAAGTTCCTCGAGTCCGGTCAACGCTTACTCTCGAACCAACTCACCGGAAAACCGGTCTCTTTAGGACGAGTCGAGAGAAGAGAAGCAGACCAGGCACCGAGATGTGGTTGGTTGCAGCCGGGGAACCGTCGGGCAGTTGAGGCGGTAGTCGAGGGGCGCTGGATGCCGTGCTGGGAAGCCGACTTCGACATCGATACCGATGGACTTCTTACTCCATTTTTAATGGTCACCGTGCAAGAACTGCCCTCTGGTTTCCAGCATGGCTGGAGAGAAATCACGAACCATGATTAATCAGATGGAGACCCGACTCCAACCCCACACGGTCCATGTCTCCGGGTATTTCGGTCCTCCCCACATTCTTCCGTCCTTTACTCTATTTTCTCTACCAGGAACAACCTGTAACGCTGGAGCAGCTATGACTATACGACCCAATCCATCCTTTACAGCAATGATAAAGCTGCCTTTCGTACTCTGTGCTTTTCTGTATACCTCCTCCGGGTCATCTGGGCCATCATCACCACCGGTAATAATCCGTGAACTGTGATGCTCAATCAGGAATCCCGCTCGGCTTATCCGAAGATCGCGTCCACATCCCGAGAGCGGAAAGATTCCGCTTCGGAAGCCAAACAGAACAAGACTGGAAATGCTCTCTCTCTCTCTCAAAGAAGAGGCAAACAGAGAAAGAACATAATCATAAAGGACAATGGATGTACGAGCGCTCTCTTGTCCGATAAATACAACTCATCCAAGTTCCTCAATGTTCACCGGAAGGTCCCAAAATATATATATTAAAAAAGAAAAAAAAAAAAAGACTGAGATCGATATAGACTGTTTCATTTATGGTGTATTAATCATTTCAACAAACTGAAGATGGAGCATCTCTGTGAGATTGTGTAGAGTAATCTGGAGGATATGATTATTAGTAGTTACTACTGTCCATCTTGTCTCCGGACTCTCCCCGGAAGTGCAGATTCGATGTCCCCACAAACCTTGTGTGAGGGGTCCGGTTATAATCTTTTCCGGCCTCGGTCCCTGCCAAGAAACAACCCCAGCTCGATGCTGTGAGGGCGATCGGGAGAGCATCCGGGATGAGAAACCGATCCAAGTTACCGTCAACGTGCCAAATTGCCGAATTATCGTCGCCATTACCAGTCCTCTTCATCGAGAGACGAGGACTCCGCGCTGGACTGCCGCGCTGGACTGCACACTGGGGTGGTACCCCGGCCCGGAGGGGCGCTGTTAAGCTTAAAAAACCTGGCCCCCATCCTGGCGTGACTTGTGGAAAGGCAGTTTACAGATACAATCACCAAAGTAGAGCGAATCCAACCCTCAAATTGTGCTCTCGCCCATCCAGGCAGCCGACCTAGTCTTTCCCAGGCTTATCAAAGATCATCTGTGGTACAATCTCGAGATCCAACGGTCTTCCGCATCGCAGGATCATTGGAAATATCACACCCGTGGGATGTAGTATACTTCACGATTCCATCCCAGATTCATACCAAAAGTGCCTATGAAACAGATCTAGCAAGTATGGCACGCCCCGCTTGCGGCTCGTACAGATAGCTACCCCCCAAGAAACTCGGACGAGAGACACGGTCGCCCAGACTGTGCAGCCGCCCGCTTTAGACGGAGTATAAAGATGCCCAGCGCGATCGACGTGGACGCGAAAATGCGTTATCCATGCGATGGTTCCTTCTCGCGACACTTCGACCCAGATGCCTCGCTGGTGTTGATCGGGATCCGTGGCTGCGGGAAACGGTCCTTAGGTCTCGTTGCTTGTACGGCGCTGCAGAGACGATTCATCACCGAAGACCATTATTTTCGAGAGGTGACCGGGTACACCAGACAGGAATTCTTGCAAAAGTTCGGCAGTCCGGAGTTCCAGCGTCGTGATGTGGAAGTGTTGAAGATGATGCTCGAGAACCACCGGACCTCCTGTGTCCTAGAGATTGGATTGGGGAGCTTGACCCGAACGGTTCAAGATTATCTCCGCATCTATTCAATGACCAACCCGGTCGTCTATCTGCTACGGGATATGGACCGGATCCAGAGCCTCCTCAAACTGGAGGACCAGTCTGCACGCCTCCTCGGAGACAGTGATGCGATGCACCGTCGATGTTCCAACCTGGAGTTCTACAATGTCGAGGATCAGTCCAGCGGAGCTCAAACAGAAGAGGAGACCCTAGACCGGCGATCGATTCATTACTCCTTTAAATTGAAAGACACCCAGGAAGAGTTCACTCGGTTTGTCCGATTTATCACAGGGACCCCATCCCATTATTCCGGCTACGACTCTCCGTTCGCCCTCCTCGAGACGCCTCCAGAAATGAGGTCGTACACGCATGCGATCTTGATCCGTTCTTCCCATCTCCTGGATGGCGCTGTCGACTTAGCCTGTCTAGAATCTGGTGGTGATGCCGTCGAACTCTGCGTGGATCGCTGGAGCCGGTGCTTGGTGGGAACGGTGAGCAAGCAGGTTTCGCTGCTCCGCAGGACCACCAGACTTCCTATCATTTACTCCGTAGAGAGCGCGGCGCTGCTGGCCAGCGGCCGCGATACATCTATTCTGGTCGCGCAAGATGATTATTTTGATGCCCTGGAACATGGATTGCGGTTGGGAGCCGAATATCTCGCTGTGGATCTGAGCCAAGACCCCAGCCGGGTGAGCCAGATCATTCAGAACCGGGGGAGGACGAAGATCATCGGGCATTATTTGTTCGAAGCGTCCGCAGCTATCTCATGGGAAGATGAGGAGTGCCTGTCTCTCTACCTCGAAGCAGAGCGGCTTGGCTGTCAGATCGTCCGCATCCTCCGCGTGGCGACCGAACGGGAAGAGAATGAAGCCGTACGACGGTTTATAGATCGGGTCAAGAGCTTGCCGGGCACTCACTCCCATCTTATTGCCTACAACGTGGGTGCCATGGGACGCACCTCGCAGGTGTTCAATCAACTTCTAACCTCGGTGACACATCCGGCAATCCTGCCCCGCGGAGACTATGGGCGAGATCCCCAGATCACCGCAAGAGATGCGGTTCACGCTCTGTTCGAGAGTTACGTCTTGGATCCGCTCCAGTTCTACATTGTTGGCGCTAGTGTCGCGTACAGTCTATCGCCTGCGATGCACAATGCCGCCTTTCGACACTGTGGCATGGGCCATACCTACCAGATCCCCCAGTCAACGTCCTTAGCGGAACTTGACCGCTTGGGTCGGGACCCGAATTTTGGCGGTACCAGTGTCGTCCAGCCCTGGCGTGTGGAAATGGCTCGAAAAGTGGCGGCCAAGAGCCGGCATGCAGAGGCAATCGGTGCTATCAACACCATCTTGCCTCTCCGCACCAGAGCAGACGGCACCATCTTCCCGCTTCCGGAGCAGGCGCGGCGGCGCAACCAGGCAGGCCAGGTGACGGCCTGGTACGGGGAGAACACGGACTGGGTGGGAGTTCTGGTCTGCCTCCGCCGGCATCTTTCTCCTAGGAACGCAATTAGCCCCGTGAAGTCAACAGCACTCGTGATCGGGGCAGGTGGCATGGCGCGGGCGGCGATCTATGGGATGCTGCAGCTGGGCTGCCGCAAGATCTTCATCTATAATCGGACGCTGGAGCACGCGGAAAGTGTGGCACAGCATTTCAACTCCTGGATCGGTGGACGGACAGAGTCACATGAGGTGGTGCGAGTGTTGCGGTCTGCACAAGAGGACTGGCCGGCGGACTCATGTCCACCATGCATGATTGCTTCTTGCGTCCCGGCGGACAGCGTGGGCGATGAGCCTCCGGCCCAATTCGAGGTGCCTCCGCAATGGCTGGGGAGCCCTACGGGAGGTGTAGTACTTGAGGTAAGTTCCCGCATTGAGATCCCAGTTCTTCTTCACCCGTGAGCTTGTGGGCTGATCACAGTGCGGCTCAGCTGGCATATAAACCGCTCGATACACCTTTGCTGCAGCAGATGCGACAGTTCCGCCGTGAAACCGGGCATCCTTGGGTGCTGGTGGACGGACTGGAGATCGTGGCGGAACAGGGCATGGCGCAATTCGAGCTCCTGACGGGTCGCAAGGCACCTCGTCGGTTAATGCAGCAAGAGGTACTGCGCAATTACGCTGGTGAGCAAGGGGCCTTTGACGAGAAGATGATTCAAGCCCGACTGGAGGGGGTGCACTAGGTGACGGTGGGTATCCGTCTATGATCTATGGCAACTCACACCTGCAGGAGTGGACTTTTTACGTGTTGATGCATACACCTCTCCCTCCTACATATACTTTCTGGGCCTAAGACCTATGGGTAGAAGTCTCTCCCTGAAAGTGATTTTAATTTTTAAAGATCCCATTTTATGAATTTATGAACTTTTTGTTGATATATATATATAGTAGACCATGGGGTGCCTAAGAAGTGAATGTTCCAAAAGTACTCAATTAAATTCAAAGAAGACTAGTTACCCTTCAGTTTCTGTGTCTACATTAGAATACTCTCACCAGTGAGTGTATCGCCAAATACTTGAGTACTTGGCTCAGTATCACCAGTTGGGTGAAGCATTTGAAAGCAGTCAGGTGTAAGGATGGGCTACATGCGGATATTAGTCTTCCAAATGTATGTTGCCAATTGGCACAAGCTGGTCGTGAATGTTTCTGTGAAGAGGATGGATTATGCAGGCGTGGAATTGGAAGTCCCAGCGTTCACTAGTCTTAATGTACACATATGCAGTTCCTGTTAGTGTACGACCAGACCATTGACTGCTTAGCGTGAATTTTGTATAGGGTTGGTGTTGGAAACAAATACTTGTTCAAATGAAAGTTTTTGGAGATTTTGTAAATTTAGAATTTGTTATCACGTCACTGTTTCATAGATTTAATCCGAAAGTACGTCCAAATTGAGGAATGAGAATTTGTATATCTTGCAACAACCACAGGAAGTGAGAAGAGAAATAATGTCTGTCTGATTCAGTCGGTGATGTCGTTGTGCAACAATTCTTTTCCCTCCAAACCCTTAACTTGTCTATTATTAAGGCCATTTTCATCACCATTCTCGTCGTCTGGAACGTAGAGAGTTGCTTCGCTCCCACTTCTGAAGCTTCGTTGATCAACCTCTTTGTAGTCACTGTCCTGAGCAACATGGCTCTGTGTTTCTTGGTTTCGAGTGACATCTAACTGGTCTGTTCGACGAGTGACCCTGCGAGCACGGATACACCATGCCACAGCCAACACTGTCGATGTAAACCACAGCAGCATACTGACGAGATCTATCCATATCCCAACGCGCATTCGGAGGAGCGACTGAGTAGCTCCCTCGTAGCCCGGTCTTACGCCAGAACCATAAATGCTCCCGAATACACCAGTCTGAGCCAGCCAGAGCACAAAGAGTACGCCATCCCAGGTCGACCATGCGACACGCTTCACCGTCACGAAGCAATGCAGGATGCAGGTGATTGCAGACAGGCAGGCGACAACTTCCGCATACACCCATTCCGAATTAGCATGGGCATGAATTTTTGTGGCATGACCAAGGTCAACTCCATATATTGCCGCTACGATGATAGCGAAGACGAATTGTAGGGTTCGAATGGCAGCCCGAGCGAAAATTCCGAAGATGCCATCTGTATGCCAGTATTGATCGATGAAAGGTGGTCGGGCCTTGGGCATGGTGGTGACGAGACAAGTAGTAGGGAAAAGAGTAAGACTCGGCCAGTCCACTCCAGGATATTCCTGCTAATAACCTGCTTCAAGATATTCGTAGGAGCCTGCTAACAAAGCGGAGAGAAGGAGCGCCTGTAACGAAAATTATGAAGTGAATCTCAAAATAGGTCCCCTCCTCTGATTTAGACGGCGCAGATGCTTCTTAAGCATCTTTAAGCGTGTTTAAAATAGTAGAACACATCCTCTAGCGTCCCATGGTATGTCTCTTGTCGCCACCAGAGAGACCCATTCTTAGTCGTTCACTACCAGATATAGAGTGCTTGGACGGAACAAGCACTAGCCATTTTAGGAAATTTCAGCGCATTCGTATTCAACCCTACCAATGAGAAGTCGAGTTCTTCCACCGAGAATAGAAATAGAATGGATCGGCTTTTTTTTATCAATATCTATCTATGCAGATGCCGCATCAAGGACGAGACAATTTCAAACTCCACTCTGACGTTTTGGAGTAGTTTAATATGCAACTGGATGGACCCTTCTGCCTAAACTTCTTTTCAAGGGGCGATTCAACCTCTTTCTAAGGCCTCCCACCTCCATTCCCATGTTCTGCATTCAAAGACAGATAGCAGGAGGCATCCATCCTTCTTACAGCTATCAATGAGGCAATCTTCTGACCTCAACTGAAACTGTTGACCAAAATCGCCTTCTTATTCTCTTAGCATTGTTGTTGATATGCAAGAACCAAATGACATTGATGAAGCTCATAGCAGGGGGACACGTCCGTCTATGAATGAATCAATCTCACCTACTTCCGACGAGATTGGACCCAGGGAATCTTTTCCTGAGCTTTCATCTACTAACGATGGGCGCATTAATTTGAGTGTGGCCTCAAGATTCAGTCAGAACCTGGAATGGTTCATGAACCAGCAGCCCACAGAGGAACAACAGACTCGGGAATCGCCCTTCCTACGGAGCACAACATGGGATATGAAGCTCAACATTGTGGTCCAAGTCGTGGGGAGTCGCGGGGATGTGCAGCCATTCATCGCACTCGGAAATGAATTACAGAAGTACGGGCATCGCGTGCGGCTGGCGACACATGATACTTTCGAAGAATTTGTCACGAGTGCAGGTTTGGAGTTCTTCCCCATCGGTGGTGATCCGGCAGAATTGATGTCGTATATGGTACGCAACCCGGGCTTGATCCCAAGTATGAAGAGTCTGCGGGCAGGAGAAATTCAACAGAAACGGGCCACGATTTCAGAGATTCTCCATGGCTGCTGGAGATCATGCATTGAGCCAGACCCACGCTCACATGCGCCGTTCGTAGCTGATGCTATCATTGCGAACCCTCCAAGTTTCGCACATGTCCATTGTGCACAAGCACTCGGTATCCCAGTCCATCTGATGTTCACCATGCCCTGGACGAGCACCAGAGCGTTCCCTCACCCTCTTGCAAATTTAAAATATTCGGGAAATGACCCTTCACTGGGAAACTTGATATCCTACCACTTTGTCGAGTGGATCACATGGCAGGGGTGTGTACGACCCTGTCTGTCTTGGAGACGGTACACCGCTGCTGACATTACGCAGAGCAGGGGATTTAATCAACAAATGGCGCCGGAACGTCCTTCAGTTGGAACCTATCCCTGCCTCCGAAGGTCCGAATCTCGTGGAAACGTTAAATATACCATTTACCTACTGCTGGTCTCCCGCATTGATTCCAAGGCCCATAGATTGGGCCTCTCACATCGGTAGGCTCCATGCGTCTTTTCTCCCATGACAAGTCCTAGTTTAACCATTTGAAAAGATGTCTGTGGATTCTTCTTCCGCGAGCCGCCGACATATGACCCTCTTCCTTCACTCGATGAGTTCCTACGTGCAGGGCCGCCGCCGGTTTACATTGGCTTCGGGAGCATCGTCCTTGAGGATGCGGAGATGGTGCTCCGCATTTTGCTGGATGCCGTCAAGAAGGCAAACGTCCGAGCTATCATCTCTGGCGGATGGAGCAATCTCAAGGGACCAGATCTTCCTCACATCTACTACCTTCGAGGGGACTGCCCCCATGAATGGCTATTTCAGCATGTGGCTGCCGTGGTGCATCATGGAGGTGCTGGCACCACAGCCTGTGGTTTACGAAATGGCAAGCCGACTGTCATCATTCCATTTTTTGGAGAGTAAGTTTTCTTTTCATGATGTTGTCTTCTACAGTAAAAGGAAACTCATGTGGCCCATAGCCAACCATTCTGGGGTAACATGATCGCTGCGGCAGGGGCAGGTCCTCTGCCCATCCCACATAAAGCACTCACGGCACAAAAGCTCGCAGACGCAATCACCTACTGCCTTGGCAAGGAGCCTACTATTATAGCTAGAAAGATATCTGAACGGGTAAAAAAAGAATCTGGTGTCCAGGCAGCCGTTGACTCTTTTCATTCCAATCTCCCCCGGCATATGATGCAATGTGATCTAGTCCCCGGTCAACCTGCAGTCTGGGAATTCAAGAAGGGGAAGAAAACAATCCAGCTATCTAAAATTGCCACATGGACGCTGGTGCATGAAAACCGTTTGCAAAGGAAGAGCCTCAGGATGTAGGAAACCTCACTCTTACCCACAAGATTGCATGCGATGAAAGACAGTAACTGACTCATGCCATTGGGGGAGGACAGACACGAGACTAAGCCTATCGTCATCGATATACAAAGATGGGACCCAGTTACAGCAATTTCATCGGCCTCCTTATCGACAGTTAGTGGTTTGGCTGATGCTACTGCTGGGATCATTCGCGATCCATATATAGAGTACAAGCGTCACCACCGAACAGTAAGGAGTCAAGAATCGAATAGTACTCCGACCTCTATCTCCGAGTCCGCTATCATTACGCCAGAAACCTCAAATACAACAACCCGATCAGTGTCCTCAGATCCCGAAGAGACTAATAACTACGCGAAACAAATGGCTTTGGCATCCGCTAACAGTTTCGCTAAATTCCTTGGACGGTCCTCTAAAGGCGCCCTGGTGGATTTGCCACTGGCAGTGGCGGAGGGTATGCGGTCTGTGCCCCGGTTATACGGGGAGAACATAAGAGATCATAACAAGGTGACTGACTGGAGGAGTGGCGCGAGCGTTGCCTGGTCATCTTTTTCACATGGTCTATATGAAGGAGTTACTGACATCTTTATCCACACCTACCATGGGAAGAAAGAGCAAGGAGCAATTGGGGTTGCCAAGGGCCTAACAAGAGGTCTTATCAGCTTGACCATGAAAACAGGGGCGGGGACTGCTGGTCTTGTTGCGTATCCCAACCAGGGCATCTATCGATCTCTGCGTGCGGCGGTGAAGAAAGGATCTGCGACGAAAATTGACCAGGCAAGATGGGCAGAGGCAGAGCGCATAATGATGAGTGAGGAAGGTATGCGCATTGATACCCAGGAGATATGTCAGCAATTCGATGTGATTCTGGCAAGCAGAGGTAAATAATCATGGTGCACCTTTGTGACATCATTACAAGGTTTCAATGCTTTTAGATTTATTTGGCCTATCTCGATAGAGATCATCATTGTTCATGGTCATATGAACCTTCAATGCGTATTAAGTAATCTATCGTTCCTATAATCGGACATTACAATCATTCTAGTCTGCAAGAGTTTCGAGGAGAAATTCGATGAACAGAAAACCTCTTGTTGTATCTCAGAAACAAGGTTTTGTCCAGCTGCACGCCAAACTCAGCACTCGCAAATCGTATGTGTCTTCTGAAAGTTTGATAAATGTGCTGTTAGTCACTCTTTGCCGCTTCAAGTACCCTCACTGTATGTACTTCAAATGTTTACTGGATCACCCAGGCCACTTTATTCTCTGGGAATTCCCTGGCTTATGAATCAGCCACCACATGAAAAATGAAAAAATAAGATAAAATGCGCTACATATATAAAAAATATATATGTACAAAAGAAACCCGAAAGTCCGATGCCCCTGACGAGCCCCACAACCTTGCATGGCTAAAAGTTCCGCTAGGGCTGAGAACCTGGTCTGTTGATTGGCTGATCTTTAGCACGCTTTAGTTCCCGCCCCCGTTGTCTGGTCTGCCCTGGCGGTTCCTGAAGCTTTACTCTCTTCTCTTCCTGTCTCTCATCGGAAACCAGCTCTGTCTCCAAAAGCACTGGACTTCTCTCTGGTCTTCCCTGGTGAGAGGTGTCCTCTTTATGTGCTTATCCTCTCATTTTTCTTCCCAATTCGACCCATCTCACCTCTAGTCAACTCATGCATCCCGAACCCTCTTGGAATATCGCCGCTCACTACCAGACCACGATGCCAGGGAGAGCCACAGAGCCCGCTACCTTTGGCGTGGCCACAGTGGGCTGGAAGAAGCGAAAGCTGGACACATTCTCTTATGATAATGGATCGATATCAGAACAGTAAGTAGATTGCCACAAGGACTCGGGAAGCCAAGGGGGGAAATCCCGACTGACATGAAACCGTAATCAGGACTGCATTTGCCCCGTCATCTGTACAACATCATCTCTGTTCTCCTCTTCCTATGGATTACCAAAGCGAAGGCGAGATGAAGTCAAATCCGTCGTTTCTTATGGCTGATGCAATGACACACAATCGCCCCCACATTCAGCCGTCCCTCTCGAAACGACGACGCCTGTTGCAACAACAATACATGCAACACCCGCAGCCCCGACTCTATACCCTGAATACAACTCATGAGCCCCTTTCGAGGCCGAACCTGTATTCTCCAGAGATTTCGCCCAAGACTATCCCTCCCGCGACGGACCCCCACCTGGCCCAGCTGGCAGCTGCCTCCGTCCTCCGTCCCTGCCATATCTGTCACCGACGGCCAACAACACGGGAGGTCCTCGATGCATATGCGAGCTGTGAGCTGTGCGGTGAGCGAGCGTGCTATATCTGTCTGCGGGAGTGCAGTGCGGTAGATTGCCGGGGCGCAGGATCGAGTCTTTCCACCACTATCGACCCGCTGGATACGTCAGACGCAATGAGTGAAGACAACGAGGATCTTTCAAACGGAGGTATCTGGAAACAGACTGATTGGAAATACCCGCAAGTAGGCGACATGGGGAAGAGGAGGAAAGTTTGTTCATGGTGTGCGGTCGAAGGCCTGACCGACGGGGGCATGGAGGTGGTACATTGCTTGGACTGTGTCCGACGAGTGGCGTAATGCTCTCAATTACCGGCGCCAGCAGACATATAAGAGGCGTCGAATATTTAACGAACCATCATGAGCTCTGGACCAAACTCAGCAGAGCTCGTTCGATCTCTACACTTATCGGTCGTACCACATCCTCGGAACGGCCATCCTACAAGGTGCTACGGGAGGCGATCAGCGCAACAGCGTCTGGTATGACATGACAAGCCGTTTTCTTATCAGGTTCTCTGCATGTGTTATTTATCACTTGGTCCTTGCAGTCACGTCATGTTATACCCACATCATGTAGATTGTACTAGATATACCCGAATAGTTTAATGGAAGTCTATGAAAGTAGTTTACTCGATGACGTCCTTTCATTCTCTTGTACAAATAAGAAAAAAGATTTGTTGGTTGATGAAGTGAATATGGTACAGAACGAGAATGGATAAAGATTGTACGGATCAGACCGCTGGAATGTAGCTTTCATCTCTGCGATGAAATTATGCGCCGTTTAAAAAACTGAACTTTGAATGGCGGAAATTCTTCCAGGTAACCTTGAAAAGAGATAGTGAAAAGAAAACCCAAGATGCATAGGTATCTATTTATATAATTATCCCGCAGGAAATGCGGTGTGTCCACGCCCCCCAAATGCAAGATCCATTATCCTATTACCGACCAAACCTCATCTGAGCCCTGGCGTACCGGCACAGACCCCGCAGGAAACCTTGATATTCGACTGCATCGCGGCCACCAGTGATGCTGCTGCTGCGGTCACCCGTACAGAAGATCTCCGTGAGACGAATCTGCCATGGAGGATATCCGTCCAGCTTGACGTAAGGACCAAAGATCAAGAGAAGGTCCGGCTCTGGTTTGACGTTGGGGGTCGGCATTGGGCTCAGGTCTCCATTGCGAGACTCTGAAGTGGGAAGAGGCACCTGCGATGGCTGAGAAGTGATCTCACTGATTTCCGCGTCAATCAGTTCCATACTGATGTCGTCCGGAGAGAGCTTGCCGTGCTGAGACATCTCGGTCAAAGTTTTGGTGAGATCGACCAGCGTTTCGCGGCCATCGGGGGCGGAGAGGAGGAGGATCGTCAGCGTCGCAGGGTTGGCTTTATTCCTGCGATTTTGGAAATGCGAAGGACGGTAGACGGGATGGTGCGGAGCAAAGAGTAGTAGGGTAGGTTGGTGGGAAGGGAGTCCATAGTAGGAAGCGAGCTTGCTGGTGACCACTTGGTGTAGGGCTGGGATATAGGACTTGAGGATCCCTTTTGACCTTGTTAGCATACGAGTCTTCAGATTGATTTATTCTGGAGCCGGTACATACCGCTCTTCTCATAGATACTCAATGTGGGAATTCCGGCACAAGCACTCCAGGCAGCAAGTTCCGCCACTTCATCCATGAGTCCCTCCAGTGCATCGTCTTGTTTCCGGAGCGAGAGCACCACACTCAGGTGCTCTGGCAAGCGACTCAACACCTTGACATCTTTCTGGATCAGCTCCGGGGTGTGGTGGTGATAGTACAGGATGGCGAGAATCCGATCTACGACGGCGCAGTAGCTCTGCGTCAGACGCACGTAGATGCTAAAGCAAATGTGAATAAAAGTGTACAGTAGTTGGTGTAGCTGTGCCTTGATGAATGTTCGAACTGGAGTGGACTTCAGTTTCCGTCCGTTCTTGCGACGGAGGGATGGTCGCTGTAACTCGGATGGCTCTGGTAGATAGGATCGGACGATGCGCTCCCTGTCTCTGACAGAGAGATCTGCTCCTCGAGAGCGACCATCCCGCCGGAGGAGCTCAGTATCCCTGGTAGACACCATGGGGGTCAGGTCAAGATGGTGATCGATGATGTTGGTTTGAGAGAGAAGGATTGAGACGAAGGCGGAGAGAGAGGCGGAGTGGGAAAAGTGTGTGAATCTCGACCTCTGGAACTCCGTCGTGTCTGAAACGCAATTGCGCCCTCTTGTTCTGTTCGAGTGTAAAGTAAATGGACAACCTCAAGCGAAAATGTACGCTTAGTAGTTGGATAAAAGTCCCTTTTCACAAAAGGGCCCAATATGTATTGAGGTTGATGTCAAACACAGATACTTGACTGTACTTCCAGGTGCGCTCTCATGGTTGGTTCATACATAACCCAAGCTCCACAAGAAGCTAACATGAGAACGAGGCAGAAGCATTACAATATTACGTTGGGCTCAACCATTTAATGTCCTGCTATTCAGATCATCCTAATCTGGTTTTCGAAAGAGCCTGGAATTTAGTTTTTGTCTTGTCTAGATGTAGAATTAATTAAAACATCTGATTTTCACATGAAATGGTGTGACTGGCATTCCTCCTTCATCCTGTGGTATTAGCATTCCGAGGACGTGGCGATACCCCACATTAGCTGGGGACCTCCCATTCCTATGATGCTTCAACAGAACGTCTCATGAGAAGAACCCCAACATCGCCACCAGAATTGACCCATGGAGGTCTCGTTGCTCTGAAGTGAGGTTCTCAACTCCTTGCCCATTCTGTTCCGGCTGCATACATGGAAGTGACTGCCGCAAATTGCAGCCATGCCGGACAGTATTTCAAGTTCCCAGTCGGGTGCGTCTCGCTCCGTATTCCCCAAAGGCCCCAACTTCACCCTGGAGGACTTTTCCAGTCGCGACTACATCGTCAAAGACTTCATCGAGTCCTTATCGGATAGTGCGAATCCGTCGCGACGCTCTGCTGCCGGTGCCGCCAGCAGCGCGAATCAACCTTTCGATCCGAAACCCCTCATCCGAACATTCGAACATGCCCAACGAAGGCTCAACGACCTTTCTGGTGATCTCGAGATTCGCGAGAATGAGCTGTCTGCCGCAGTCCGCAGGGCGGAAGCGCAGCACACACAGAACCTAAAGACACTGGGCAGGAAGCTCAACGAGACCATCAACTCGTTTCAAAAATTGGATACATCCCTAAATGGCGGAGGAATCGCCGTGGAAGCAACCGGTGGCACCGGAAATATGGCGGTAGAGATCGGCAAGAAGTTGGAGGAGCTTGACAGACAGAGACGACGTGCGATGGACGCGCATTTCCTCATTGAATGCTGGGACGAGGTCTGCAATAGGGGCGAAATCACACTGTTGGAGAGTCTGAGGAGATCTGGGAATAGTGAAGGACGTATACGCTCTGCTCATATCGCACGCCAGTTACTAAGGATCAGTCAGAGACTGGACCCGCGGAGCTGGAGTGAGACCAATGGAGGAAGTAAGGGCTACGCGAATGGTGCTACATCTCCCGGGGCCAACGGGGCCGGATGCCAAGGGGAGAGAAGAAACACGAGGGAGATTATCGAGAAATTCTCAGAGACTCTCGAGAAAGATCTCTTGAAGCAGTTTGACGACTTCTACCGCAAGGCCAACTTTGATGGAATGAAGGATTGCGCGACCGTGCTCCGTGACTTCAATAGTGGTTCTAGCGTCATTGCACTTTTCGTCAACCAGCATCAGTTCTTCATTGATCGCAGTCAGCTGGTTAATGATGAAGTGGGTGGAGATCCAGAGTCATGGGAGAAAATGGCCGATCCAGATGCTGAGACCCCCGGCGTCGAACCGAGTCTACAGTCATTAGTCGATGAAGTCAAAGTAGTTGTCCAGGAAGAATCGGCCATTATCAAGAGAGCTTTTCCATACTATGAGGAAGTGCTAGGGAGATTTCTACAGCGAGTTTTCCAGCAATCCATCCAGCAGCGATTGGAAATGGTTTTGGATAAAGCCAGCAGTGTATCTTCCCTTGCCTTCCTGCGCTGTCTTCAAACCTCGCGGAACTACATCAGTGCTTTGGTGGATGATCTCAAAGTTCATGGCTTGACTGAGCATCCCGATTCGATATCCACCCAGACAGCTGTTATTCTCGACCAGCAGCTGGAGGATCTCTTTGTTCCTTACTTCGTCGGTTCCTCGTACATTGAACGAGAAAAGAAGAATCTCGAGGAACTGTTTACATCCTTGATGTTCAAATTCACGGCATATCATGCTCGCAGGAAAAAGGCCGCAACCACCTTTATATCATCTTTAGCGAAATCAGGGAGTGAATTTTTGGCCTCAGCCAAGGAGGCCTACATAAACCGGCTCGACTCTCCCGACTTCACCCCTACACAAAAGAAGGCATTGCTCCGCATTGCTGGACTTAAAGAATCGACCGATTCAGACCTGACAGATGCGGATGGCCAGCTGAACGTTGCATTTGCAAAGCGGATGCTTAAGTGGCTGGCGGAATGCGTAGGACGTGGACTGGAGCTCAGCGTCACCAGCGAAACACCAAAGGACGTCTCTATCCTTCTGAATTTGCTTCTGTCGGTGATGGGCGAAGGGTACATTGAAGTATCGTTAGACGCCGCTCTTGATGCTGCTGCGACCCAAGAAACCGCTAAGACTGAGCCGGATTTCGCCTTCCTACCAAATCTGCATGCCGCAATCAGCATCACGAACCTGATGGTCACTTGTATTAACACGGTACTGATCCCTCTTGCGGCAGGTGGTATCACTATCCGGCGAGAAATGGAAAAACGGACAAACATGCAAATCAGCCGGATCGAAGAGAAGATCAATACAATCGAACAGAAGACCGTTGATGGGGCCTTAACATGGGTGGGCCGAGTTTTGTCTAATCAGAAGAAGAACGATTTCCGACCACGCGAAGCAGACGGTACGGAATGGCTGGAGATGTTGCAGACTCCGGTAAGACACAATGATATTCATGCCCAACCTATATAAACTAACTCTTATTTCAGACATGCGCTTCCGTCTCCACTTTCCTTACTCGAGTACATAATACTGTCCTCACCTCCCTTCCAGCCAGCGGCTCTAACGTTCAAAATCTTCTCACGGAACTTGCTTTGGGCACTCGAAGCATCCTCCTGGAGCACTTCAAGCGCTTCTACGTCAGTGGACCTGGTGGTTTGGTGGTTACCAAAGATGTAACAAGGTATGTCGAATTGATGAAATCTTGGGACGTCGAGGAAAATGTAAAAGCGCCTGGCGGTCTTTTGGACGTCCTCCTCGAAGTCGGCAGTCTCTTTGTCATCGGTCCAGAAGCTCTCAGAGAGAGAGTCCGTGGGGGCGCTGCAGGCGGCGCTACCGGAGGAACTGGCAATGCTGGTGCAAATGGTGGAGCCGGACCCGTGCAGGCGAAGGGTACCACCGGATTATCTTTGCAGGAGGTCCGGGCATATGTTCTTCGAAGAGAAGATTGCAATACCCCAGCGATGCAGAGCGTTCTAGCTGCTCTATAGTCTCTTGATTTTTCTCATATCTTGCGGATATTTATCGAAGAATCCATGTCTGCATACTCCAAGCACAACACACTGCTGTCCTTGATTGATCCTGTCTGATATGTTAACCCCTCCTGCTTTACGAAATGTATACCCTTTGCAAGCTTACCTTTTTGACAATGTGATGTCAATTATTAAACTACTGTCAATCATCATTATGGAATTCAAGAGACAAAGCATAGCCCGCAGAAATTGCTCTGAGCCAGAGACACATTGACACTACCCGGTAAAGTTCGGACATGTCCAATGGGGGAATCATTGAATAAATTGCAGATAACTGTCATCTATAGTACTAGCCAAGATGAGCAATATGATTACAGAGTAGGTAGTATTTATAGTAATACCACCACTTCCACCACTCTCCACCGCAGGAAGTCCTCGTCTCTATGCAGACCTCTTCAGCGGATGCGCCTCCGTGTTCAGAACGTACTCATCCAGACTGACAACATGAGGATCCGAGAAGATCAGATAAAAGTACTTCAGCGTCTCAGCTAGCCAGAAGGATTCCATGCGGTCTTGTTTCTGTGGATTGTCGACTGTACAATCATTCAGACCGGCGTGGGCAATATCGGTGATGGTGTATTTGACAATAGTCTCAAACATGGACCATGCCTTTTCAACCAGGGTTGGATCTCCTGTGATTCTGTAGAAGATGAAGACGGACTCGATTGCTTCGGGTCTAAGGATTTGTGTTAATATTAATGGATACGGAGGTCCTGGATACAGGGAGATATATTCACGTACCTGAGAATATATCGCCCATCGTCGATTTTGGTTATCCCTGATGGGAGTCTTCTGGTTTTAATTTTCTCTTCCGCGGATCCGTTGTCATCTGGGAATGCCTGGTCGACTTCACGGTGCCATCGACCTTCATCCCAGATGCAATTGTGACTATCTTCACAGACAACAGTTCGCATGATCTCAGGCATGATACCCAATTTGTTAATTTCGTATCCCCAGAGACAACCGTCGACCAACTTGCGAGCTACGTCGAGGTCTTCAGGAACATTAAAGACTTTGGCGCCCAAAGCGACCATTCCACCGGCAAAACAGCTCAGATGTTGTGCTTTACCTTCTGTCTTCAGCTCTGATAACGGGGTCTGACCGTCCGAAGAGACATCGCCTGGTAATAGCACATCTGCGTCTGGGGCCATAGGGCGGAAGAAGATGTGTTGTTTCATAGGAACTAGAGCATCCTGATAGAGTTTTTGATATTGCTGAGACCCTCCGCCGAGAAGAATGTGTTGCTAGAATGATTTAGCTATGTTCCATCTCAAAAGACATATATGGATCGGACTCACTTTGGGAAGATACTCGTAAAGCGAATCCGCCATTCCACCAATGGTAAACCCTGAATAATCATGAAAGTTCATGGACTTTGCATTGACTATGACGGGCCACATTCCAGGAAGTTTCGTCTGGTTTTGCTGTGCGTCAAACTCATCCATAATGCGCTGCACTGCATCGAAGTAGCGATCATCCTTCGTTAACTGGCTCAGACGCGTGAATTCCAGGGTCAATGAACCGATTTCGGCCACGAGGACACCCTCTGATGTTTCCTGCGGTACGCCCAGGATAGCATCATGAAACTTCCACCGTGTGATGGGCATCCGGTTGGGAGTATCGAATGCTACATATAGCATCTGGCCTATTTCGATTGCTTTGCGGAGCAGAATAGGGTATTTCCCTCCACTCACATCGTATGCGGCAAGTAGGCCACCAAGGTACCGGATCGTGGTTTCAAACACATTCAACTCTTCAAGAGAGCACGATGTGAAATCCAGTTTCTCGACTAATCGTACGGCATCTTCAAATTCGCTATACAACCCCATGATCCATAGAGAATCGAGCGCATCAACGAGTGTTGCTGCCCATCCGCCAAACGGATTCTGTGCGGCGCCTGATAATGGCGCGACCTCGTCGCTTCCCCAGGCATGTGTCTTGTAGCCTTGCCACGCATGTGTGAAGTTTCCTTTGACAGCTTCCAGACGTGCCGTCCTCACCTTTCGAGCCTCTTTGCTCTCGTGAGAAGAGGAAAAGGAGTGCTGGATCGTCGGAATGCTTTTCGGAACACTCTGCGGAAGATGCCTTATTTCTTTTGCCGGGTAGCGTTGGGGCACCTGAGCCCAGAAATAGTGAACATTCTCATCAGAAGAAACCGGAGGCTGAGCAACGGGAGGTGGCTTGGTGAAAGGGAGGGGGAAATAACTGTTCGACCGGGAGACTCGGTGGTAGAACAAAAACAGCAAAATAAGTCCTGAGATGGTTAAGGTCAGGAAGATGATTTTAGATTTAACGAAAGGCATAATGAAGGAAAGCCTGTCCCTCTCAAAGGATTGTAACCATCTTCCGGTCACGGAAGTTGATCATATGGGATGAAGTGAGAAGGATCGTTTAAGATGGTTAAGCGCCTGGACGATGTAGTTGTGCACTGACCATGGACCACGAGCAGGGGCCACTGGGAGTGCTGTGGAACGATAGGTAGTTTATCGTCCAGTAGTGTTATTATCACACGAGTGGCAGTTTCGGAAATCGACATTTTGGCCCCCATCGACAAGCTGAACTGCGTGAGGCCCTAAGCAGGAAGCGCCGAGTAGGAAAGTAAACTATTGGTGAGTCTGTGCGATCTGCAATCAGCCACAAGGACCAACCAGCACACACTAACAAAGTGTGATCCTATCATATCAATTAGCGCCAGCCGCGAGAAAACTAACACTTCTACTTCGTACTTTTCTGGAATAATAGTAGTTACTACGTAGCCGCCGGCATCATTCGGCTAGTTTCTATGGACTTGTGATGCCGAGATCTGGAGCTAGGGCCTCTCTGATCTGTCGCAAGATGGACAAGGTCAAGGAAAAAGGCGGCAAGACCCCTGAAACACGTCGTAGTGAGTTGTTCAGTGGACCAAATTAGATATGTCGAAATTGATACCTTGAAAATATCTCTTCCTCAATTATGCCTGCCGATTAGATCTCCCGGAGATTCTTGTGCCCACCATGTCCCTGAATATCAACTACGGGTTTCTTCTTTTGGCCTTATTTGAGGGAGTATGGGCAGAAACTGCACAGAGTTATTGGACTGTCCCAGATGGGCAACTTGCGGATTTCAAACAAACATTTAAAAATCAGCAGACGCTGCCAGTTGCTTGGAATGGATGGAACTCAGTCTGGACGGGGGAATATTTGGATAACCTCACAATTGCCGATCTATGGGTAACATCCTTTAATTATGACCAGTACCAATATTCTCAGTTGCTACATGGTATGCAGCGGCTGTCTTGTCTGATTTTGTGAGCAGAGCTAAGTATTGAAAACAGAGAGCATTGATGTTTCGCAAGCCGGTACATACACTTGGGTCATCAATATCAATTCTACAGTTCTAGAGGGGACAGCAGAATATGTTCTTCGATTTAAACCGCCGCTGAAAACCTACAACGTTAGTAGTGGCTCTCTTTCCTCCCCAGGATTCATCATACTGCCAGCCGCATCGAGCACAACAACCACATCCAGCACAACGAGCATAGCTTCTACAACTTCTACCGATTCCTCCACTACTTCCAGCACAAGTTCAACTAGCCCTACTGCAACTCCCACGAGTACTGAAAGCGCTGGAAACTCCGGTCTCAGCAGCGGAGCTAAAGCTGGCATCGGTATCGGATGTGCGGTTGGGGGTATTGCTGTTATCCTGTTTGCATTCTTTTTCCGACGATGGAAACGGAAGCAGTCGCCTTCTCCAGAAGAAGAATTTTCAATGAGTCAGATGCCAGAAGAGTCAATCTATACGTTACAGCAATCTGACTACACGCAACAAAAGAATGCATCGGAGTTGGAGGGCGCAAATAAAGTATCAAAACCCAATTTCTCAGGACAGGTGGCGGAGTTACCCGTTAGACAGTATTGAAAATTGTTGTGGGAAGCCATGATGTGTCGATTTTCTTTCTCTACCTTTCTTTTTATTTATTTTTATTTTTGTTGCGGTTTTCATTTTCAAGATAAATTTATGATTGATTTTGTTATTAAGATATCCTTGTCCGATAGATATGATTGCATGTTCTATATCAATGACACCAATCCATTTCAATAGAGCCTTGGTTGGCGCGGGAGCCCATATTTAACTGTAAATCATATTGGTTTATTATAATAGATAAATTATATGCTTATGTTATTTTGATTTATTTCTCTTCGTTTGGCTACAGATAGCAACCGCTAGCCATCGATTGGCTGGTTTATATATACAAGGATCAAGACCACTGCTATTTTGGCGAGTTATCTAGACAGACCTGGGAATTCGCCTTTAAGCTCTATCCTTGTTCCTATTTTCAAATGAAAGTGCATACTTCAAGACTGCAACTCCTGCTCCATGATCTCTACGGCCTCATCACGGTGCTTCTTGTTGTCGAAATCTATGATGAAATCCCACCTGGGCAACAACTTCTCTCTTAGTTTCTTAAAATCTAGCTTCGTCTCCTCACCCAAGCCGAGAACGATCAAGCCCGTGCCGCGGCTTGACTCGACGATACGCTGCGTGCGCGGGCGGCGGACTTGGTCGTACACTTTCAACGCGGTCCGCGCCTCTGCCGGTGTTTTGGCACGACCGAGTAAGGTGGAAAGAATTAGGCTATCTTCGATGGACATACCTCCTCCGGAGCCTTGCCACGGGGTCGTGGCGTGGGCAGCGTCGCCCATGACACAGACGGAGCCGGATACATAGGTGTGGGCGGGTGGATGCTCCCAGAGGTATATAGCTGGTTGTTCGGGCTGATCGCACAGCAGCTACAGTCTCTGTCAATCTCTACCGAATCTATAATCAGCAACGGCAAAGGAATCTCTCGTACCCCCTCTACAGCTTTGTACAGATGTGGCGGCCAGCTCTGATAGAGCTTCTTTATCTCGTCGGCGCTCACGGTGCGATGCCAGCGGTCCGACGACTCCGCATCCTTCTCGTATGACGCAACCACAAACTGCACCAGCTGGCCCTGGTTTAAGACGTTGTGCATCAAATATGCTCCATCGCCAACCCAACTATACTCGCGGGCGTCCTCAATATTGACGGGTCCGTCGCCGATGCTGGCTTGCGCTGCGGCGTACGGCTTTAGGGTCATGACGGCCCATGTGCCGGTGTTCCGGGGGACGGCTGCGGGATCGCCCGTCCCAAGGATAAGCTTGCGAACCGTGCTGCGGATGCCATCAGCGCCAATGAGGATATCACACTCGTGAGTAGTCCCGTCGGTGAAGTGGAGCGTGAGAGATCCATCGCTGTCCTGGTCGAAGTTGTCAAGCTTCTTGGAAGCATGCATGCGCTCGGGGGGGCACATCGGCTAGCAATTCTCGCAGGAACGCAGCCCTGTGGACGATACTTGTGATGCGTTTTCCTTCATCCTTGGTCTCATCGATCAAGTTTCCGGCGCCCTCTCCTTGAGCCAGCATGAATCGAACTCCGCGCATCGGCACGGCACCGGACCGTTGGAGACATCGCGCCGCTGACGGGCCGATGAGATCCAGCGCGGCGAGTGCATTACGCGCAACTCCGATGGCCATTCCGGCTTCTTTAAAGGCCGTAGCTGACTCGAAGATGTGCACATCCAGGTGCGCATGGGGGAGGAGAGCGTGAAGGAGGGATGCACCCGTCAGGCCGCCGCCTGAGATGGCGATCCGGATGGACGGAGACATGGTGTTGAGGGAAAAGTTGTGTTTCTCTGGTGAGCAAAAGAGAGTTGCCTACTAAGGGGTGGTATATCATATTCATCTCAGCATCTCGCTGTTACCTTATAGCCATTGGAGAGCACAGCCATCACAACGGGTAGATCAGTGAGCGGCGGCCCCCAACGTTTTCCTTTGTTTGAATGCAATTCCACACAGATGTAGGCACCCTAGACGCTCTGAAGGTTACATATCGTCCATTGTTCCTTACCCCGCAGTTGCATAATAGGCACTTTTCAGCTGATGATCGGCAGCTAACTAACCTCTAGTGTATTATTTCCATGTTGGGGATCTACATACCGCAGACAGTCCACCTGATTACTCATGACAGTGAGGACCGGCTTCATGCTGGAGCTGTGCTGTGGTCTTGAGCTTGGAGACCTGTTCTTTTTTTTTTTTTTTTTTTTTTTTTTGAATCGAGAGTGTATTTTTTTTTGTCCTAGCAAATATTGTACGCGCTTGGGACAAACAAAATGGGAAGGTCGACACTTCTCGACCCTACTATATGACTTCCAGAGCAATATCTTATAAATATCGTGCATTTAGTATCGTTAAAAATCTATCAAGGTAGGTATCAGTGCTTTCAGCACCCCTGATTGGCACGACGACCATAAGCGCTAGATATTGTGGACATACCAAACATAGAGAATAATTGGTGGTCTTCATGTCTTCTATAAAGCTTGCACTTTCTATATACAGTGTTTAAACCGCTAACATGCATGGCCCCTAGAACTTCCAACCAATTGCATCGATTCAACGCAGAAGATCAGTTCAGCTGCCGGACTTCATATGCACCCTTTTGGAGTGATATTCATGCAGTGATAGCCCAGATCTGAACGTTGCCAAAATAGTGGTCGGCCACACAAATGGCCCCATCACATACTCTTGGCTTTCAGGCATAGAATGGAGAGATCTGCAGCCCAGCTTGCTGGGGTCGAACGTATTCCGAGCTAGCAGACTACTAGACAATTCAGTGAGCAGGGATAAATCTATTATTAAATACCTTATATGTGAGTTTGACTGAAGTCTTGTGAAAGAGCTTTGTTCTTGATAAGATTGGACGATTGGATTCTGATCGCTGTAGTTGTGATCAAGAATCTCAGACATCTTGCTTGTCTTTCTCTCTGCGCTCGATATCTCGATAAACTGTCCCCTAGTCTCCCCATGACCAAAACTTGTTCGCTCCCATCAGTTATTTCTCTATTTAAGAGGGCCCGATGTTCGCGTTCTAAGAAGAGTAGGGTTATAGAAGAGGTGGAGAGATACTGGACGTCAAGCCTCCGACCCAAGAAATCATCAAGGCAGTGTTCTGACGATGAGATCGAGCTATACAGTACATGGTTCCAGATTGACTCTGAGAAGAGCTTTATATCATATAGTTCTGAATCGATACAGCGATTTCCTACTCAGAAGTGGTCTCTTGGGCACTCACTTTCTTCATCCACGACATATTGGGAATTCATTCAAGTCTAATTTACGTTGGATGCTACAATTTCTCTCCAAAAAGAATAACCGTTCAAACAATCATGTGGTATTAACAGGGGAATATGTGCTAAAATAGGGAGAAATTCCTTGGCTATTGTAGGCAGCAGCGGGGTAGGTTGATGAACCAAAATTAACTTTGCTTGGCAGGCGACACCTTTACCCTGGTTGTTTTTCACATGCACACCTATCGAAAGCTGGTGTCCATATCTGCTTGTATTTTTCCTTTTGATCTATTCCCTTTCTGCCAAAATATCAGGCCTCTGTCTATAATGACCGTAGATATGGGGTCGTCCATAGACTTGGCCGCTGTTCTTCAACTGAGTACCCGAGCCACTCAGTTCAGTTACTCTTACGCCTGCGATGTAAAATGCGTGCTCAAAATACAGAAGCGATATCTGCGAGCAGTTTCAGCATTGACGGAAGTTCTTTTGAGCCTCAAACAGGCCATTCTGAACGCCGAATCCGCGGGAGCGGCTCCGGTATATCCTTCGCTAAACGGCGTTATTCTGACAGATTGCTATACAGAACTCACATTACTTTACTCAGATCTACAAAAACGAAGATTAGGGTACTTACCACCTTTTCAAGATATGGAATTGAAACCACATGTCAATATGCTTCGAAAGTTCCGCGCGCTGTTCACGGATTTTCTTTCTCACATTACGTATGTGTTTACATACTAAGCTATAGCCGCATGAATACTTATTGGACGGGGCAGTGTGATAACGAAGAGAACATATGAAGAACCCTCATTGCTCAATCAAGGTGATATGTCCAGTTATTTGGAATTTTGCTATAGCTAATAGTAGAATTAGAGCGAGATCGCAATGTGCTGCTTACATGTGTTCCATCTATGAGCGTCCCACTTTGGCAGAGACCGTCTCCTCTTCCGGGAACAGGAGCTTGGCTTTTGGCCAGTGAAGCTGTCCAGGAATGGATTCACTGCTCATCAAAGCTCTTATGGTGCCATGGTCCGCGTATGTTTACTCTTGAGGACATGTTCTCTTCTCCAATGACTGATGGCGGTTGTAGCGGGAGTAGGAAAGAGCTTTCTCGCGTAAGTATATACCACATTGGAATCTTACATTCCTCAAACTTACTGAGTTATGTTATTATTATAGGTCTGTTGTCGCCGACCATCTTTTGGAGAGACGAACTCAGGGCGACTTTTTAGTTGCATATTTTTTCTTTGATTTTTCGTCTCAAGATCAACAAAAACTACTCGATATCCTCCATCACATCCTTCGACAATTGATTGATCAAGGGAATTCAGAGACACTAACTACACTTAAAGTGGCATGCGAAGATCCAAGTATCCTGCTGAGTGCTCAGAAAGTAGTCCAGCTCATTTCTAGGGTTGGTTCAGCACAACAAGTCTACTTGATTTTAGATGCACTTGACGAAATAAAGGCTCAAAATGAATTTCTGGGCCATATTTTAACATTAGTAGAATCCGGAACTCAAGTATTGCTGACCAGCAGGGACCTTGTATCGATTCGCCAGAAGATGAATTCAGCTAGCCAAGTTCAAATCCAAGCCGACAAGAGTGATTTAGAGTTTTACATCAGGTCTCGATTGCTGGAAAGTAGTAGTGAAATCGCAAAAGATAAAATTTTGGTTGAAGATATTGTTTCAAAGGCTTATAACTCGTAGGATTAACTTCGCATTCCCTGAGCGAAAGAATGCTGATCATCCATAGATTCCTCCTTGCCCACCTGATGCTCGATGAGTTGCTTGATCTGCCAACAGTCGATCAGATACACAGATTACTCCAGAGACGACCACAAAATTTACAGAAAGCGCTTGAGGCAACTATGGAACGAATAGACTCTCAGTCTGAAGACAGAAAGTCTCTAGGTCGACGTCTTCTGACTTGGGTTGTATACGCAAAACGAAGGCTAACCTTGGAAGAAATATCATCTGCATTTTCCATCAGGAATGGAGAAGATGAAAAGCTCAATTTCTTAGCAAGTCCTAATCTCCTGCTTCAACTTTGTGCTGGAATGGTTATCTTAAACAAAAGTGATAATACTTTTAGTTTGATACACACCTCTGCCTTCGAATTTCTCAGTGGTATCCTTCCAGAAAAGGATGCCAATATCGATATTGCACGCACTTGTCTGCAGTATCTTTTATCAGAAACTCGAATGCAGCGACTTTGTGAAAGCTCAGACGAGATGATGGAACGGTTCAACACATCGCCCTTTTTAAGATATTCGGCAAAACACTGGGGACAGCATCTCTCCGATGAGGGTCTCCAAAAATCACTAGAACCAGTGATTATGCGCTTTTTGGGTGATAGGAAACTCAGGAGCAGTGCCTTCCAAGCTCTCCGGTTTCAGCAGCAAGCCCCCAGCGACATTCTCACAGATGAGATGTTCCATTTGTTGCCCTCACATCAAGAAGCGCTTCATCTTGCAATTTACTGGAACTTGGATCACATCGTTAAGAAACTTTTAGAAACAGGGAGCTCCATTTCTGTGATAGATACTCAAAAACAAACCTCTTTACATTTGGCATGTTCCAATAACAATTTCGCCGCAGCAGAACAGCTCATACTTCATGGAGCAGACATCAATGCTCAGGATATCCAAGGATGGACACCATTGATCCATAGTGCCATGATAGGTAATTTGGATCTGGTACGTCTTCTCACTTCGATTGGTGTCAATCATCTCATTTGGAGCAAGCTTGGATGGACGGCTCTGCATTGGGCTATTTCTGGTGGACATTATACGATAGTACAAGAGCTCCTGGAATACCATTCACAGTCTCAAATGCTGGAACCCGTGCTCCAAAGGATGACCTTCGAAGAGATCAAATCCTATACCCAAGCAACCCTTCCAGTGCTTATAGCTGCAGATGCTGAGGATGTGGATATATTCAGTTCAGTCATACGACATTTGGAAACTCCAGATAAGAAAGTGGAAAAGGCCCAATTTAACATGATATGGGCTCAAAGAAATTTGGACGTGCCTCCCTGGCCTGTCTCGGAAAACAATCCGTGGAGAGGCATATCAAGGCAAGAACAATGTAACGGCCGCGAGGAAGAACTTGGCATACTTAAATTTATTGGTTCTTACGCCGTGTGTTCGAAACGGTCACCATCAGATCCAGAATGGAAATCCATTCTATTGCTCTGCGCAATCCGTGATGAGCAACTATCATTAGTCCAGATGTTGATTAAAGCAGGCGCTGATGTCAACTACAAGAATGCCCTTCGTGCAGCTGCGTGTCGTAAGGATCCTCATTACGTGCAGTGTTTATTGGAAAACGGCGCAGACCCTAATGCTGTTGATGGATGTGGGCGTACTGCACTGCACGAAGCTGTCATGTATGGCTTCCTCGATACTACCTCTGCTCTCATCGATGGTGGTGCCGATGTCAATCAGTCCGTTGACAGGGAGTCTGGAGCCGAACTCGGAGGCGGATTCAATCGAGGTTGCTGTGTAATCTACACAGATGGGTACGACTTCAGGATCACAGAGAAGGGTGCCACTACTTTAATGCAAGCTTGCGGTTTTCTACTCCATGATCTTAAACGTACGCAGGCACCAAAACCAGAGCTTACATTGCCTATGGTTCGGTTATTGCTTTCTAAAGGAGCAGATCCGCGATTGACAGACGCATCCGGAAGGACTGTTTTGCATTACGCTGTCTTACGACCTTATCTGCCTTTAATTCGACTGCTTGTCGAATCTGGTTCTTTAGTTGATGCAGTTGACCAGAGTGGCCGTACTATATTACATTACTTGGCAAGGTGTCAGGAGAGCAATTTCGAAACGTGCGACCTGGAGGAGATAGTGTGCATTCTGCTAGAAGCTAGTCAGGCATATCCTTTCAAAACCCTACTAAATCAGCTTCCAAGTTCAATAGGTACCGGGGACCAAAATGAAAAACGCAGCATTGTGCGAAAGATCAACGAAGAACATGGCCGGATCGTCAAAGTTGAACAATTGGATGATATGCTTACTCCTCTTAAGCTTGCAATATATGCACATAGATTTAAAATATTTCAAATATTTGTGGCTCATGGTGCGAATTTCTCTACCAACTTGGATTTGAAGTCGATACTTTGCTATGCCGTTGAGAAACTTGATGCCGACGCAGTAGACTTGTTACTTTCTCACGGAGCCTGCCCTTCGGAAACGGCAGTCATGGAACTTGTGGATTCATTCATTTCTCAGTGGGTGGATGGAGAACCACCTGAAGACGATTCATATGCTAGGTTCAAGCGTATCCTTAGAGGCATTGTCCTCGCTGGAGCAGATATTAACCCCTGTCTACTGGATACTGCGGAAGTAAAGGAAACTCCTTTAACTGTCACTGCTGGTGTTCCTGGATCGCGAAAAGCCCTCCAAGACCTTTTGAATTTTGGCGCCGACGTGTATTCCGTGTCATCTCGGACGTTTGATCCTATCCTGACTGCAGCACTATTCGGAGAAAATGAGGACATAATATGTCTCTTAAATCATACTGCCCTGCATCCTAATCCAAATCATTGGTCGAGATTCTTGAAAGACATCCCGATTAGCAATAACCATATATTACGCATATGTTTGTGTCTACAGAGGGCAGGCGCCGTGAACTCCACAAACAAACAAGGGCGCACTTTATTGCATCTCGCTGCCGAGCAGGGAAATACTTGGCTAATGGCGGCGCTGATATCATGCAATGCTGAACTCGATATTGCTGATAATAATAGTCTCCTTGCGATGCATTGTGCCGGTTTTTCTCAACAGACTGCTGGATTGTTGATGCTATTCCCATTGAGTATAGACGCGCTCTTGAAAGAAAATATACGACTGTCTTTAAAAGAACGCCAGTCTGTCATTCAGGGAGTTCTCAAAAGAAAAGATCCATCCAACATGAGTATGTTTGATATCGCGGCGTTGGGGAACGATCTATCCCTAGCTTCGCTCCTTTTACAGCTTCGCTTCAGCCCAAATTTGTGGCTACATAGAAGATGGCAGCATAGGTGCCGTCCCATTTATCACGCCGCAGAACATGGGTGGGGGGAAATGGTTTCTCTTTTCCTCAGCCACCATGCTGACATCGAGGCCACAGATGAGTACGGTTGGCGAGCACTGCACGTAGCATGCTATCAAGGCCATACAGATATCGTCAGGATCCTGATCGAGGCGGGAGCAAACGTGCATGCTGAAACTACCTCGTGGAATAATAGAGATTCCAGGCCTACAGGACTCTACCAGGGCAATCGTTGGAGGGGAACGCCCCTCCACCTTGCTGCTATGGGTGGCCACGTTGATATAGTGAAGCTCCTTCTTGAAAAGAACGTCGATGTCCACGCAAGTACACTTGTTAACAACCGATTTAACAACCGATTATTCCAATGTCCTGATCATGGGCCAACTGCACTTCATCTCGTGCTAAACACGGGGACGTTCTATAGTTACCAAGGCCAAAGTCTGAGTGCAGCACGGCTCGAAATCGCGCAGATGCTAGTTGATCGAGGGGCGATGGTGCAGAAAATCATTGGCAAATTTTATCTGGAGCAAATTCTTAAGTTTAGAAATTTCCCTAAATTGTGGGATTCTCTTGTGGCTGGGGATTCTAGTTCATAATCCTTGACTACAGAGAATGTATATATCCCTAATAAGAGAAACAATATATAAGGACAGAAGCTAGAAAATTAAAACTGCCACACTGGACATGATGCCTCTATTATTAGCTCTACCAGCTAGCAGAAGCTCTTCTACTTCTATTCTCTAACCCGTACCTGACTTACGTGACATATGAATGTATGAGGATCCTATTACTGTCAGGGTCTTATGAGGTAGACTCGGGTCTCTGACCATAGACAACGTAGCTAACTAAAGGTTAGACTGGATTGTGAATCTCTAGGACCAGTAACTTACAAATCATATAACCCATGAACCTCACGATCTCTGGCAGCTCTTCGAGCATTTGCCGCTAGGATAGTAACTTCTTCAGGCTTCCAATTTTCAAACCTGGTCAATATTGCCATAGCTGCTGCTTCAAATCCTTGTTCTTCAGTGCTTAACAAGAACCACGTCCCAATTTCTTTCTAAGTTGATATTAGTAAGGGATAAACATATTAAAAAGCTTAACGTACGAGACGCTTATTCTTGGGCCAAGCTCCAATAGGTACGATGTATTTCTGTACTTCGATGTTTACGAATCCCGCCTCACGGAACAACTGTTCAAGCTGCGGCCCCGGTCGACATGAATAGCCAACTTTGTCGAAGGCAGGAATAAGAGTCTGGTAATATTGGCCAATTCCTGAAGCTTCAGCTGTGCCGTCTTCAGATCTGATCTGCATATCCCAATCCTGAAATTCAACCCAGCCACCGGGTTTAACGTTTCTAGTCAGAATAATCTATTAGAAATCTTGCCTAAAGTCTAGGGGAGAAGGAAGGGAAAGGATAGACAAACTTATAGCATTGGCGCAATAATTTTGGAAAATCTTTAATAGACGCAGCTAGATAACGAGCATGGATGAAATCGAAAGGGTTATTTTCATGTAACCACTCGGCTTCAATGTCATCAACAATGAATTTCAGATTTGGAGGGACAAATTTCGGTTGTATTGGACTCAGATCCGTGCCGATTACCTTAAAATAAACTATCAATATATCTTCTAAAATCACTTTGTGTTTGGGGGATATACCTCGGCGGAAGGGAATTCATCGGCTATGATATATTACTCATTAATAAAGCATTAGAAAATTGAATACACAAGAAATACCAAAGTCAATAGCCCATATCCCAGTGCCTGTGCCGATATCAACAACCCGTTGTGGTTGTCCAATTGGTGCGTAATATAATTTCCCATCCATAATTTTCAGTGTTAGATGATGGCTGATATCGAGACGATCGGATTCAACCTCGTCATTCGGAAGGAGATAATTGCCATCCCGGTAAGAATGATAGCTCCTACCGTTCTCCTGGCGATAATTGAGAACCGAGGAAGTTAATGAGGTACTATAAAGTGATCTGCAACGGGGTTAATGAAATGCAACAATGCGGGGAATGTAAAGGCTCACAGCTCATCTCCGTAACTCGAATCATTCTCTGTGGTCTAAAGCTCCGTCAGAATTTTTCCCGGGAAGCGGATTACCTTTTCTTACCTCCGTATCTACTTCGACTGCAGTCGGAATATTCGGCTCCGTCATAGTTGAGATGGTTAGCTTCGATAATATGTGATACAACTAGTATCTAGCAGCACTTCGCGGTCCTAATGACAAGGTAATAGTGACCCTGACACTTAAAGACGGAGCGGTCACCCGTCCTAGCCAACTACCAGAAGAACATTTGTGAATATTTTCTCTCCAGCTTCATGATGCATTCGGGCGCCTTATTTCAAGAAATCGGGTAATGATTGCCACGGCATATTGGTTCACGTTAGCCTGACCACGCCTATCTTGATAGAGTATGTGCTAGGCATGGCGCAGACAACGCTTTGGTCTCGTCCCTAGTCACATTGCGTCCTGCCTCCGTAGATTGTATCACAATGATAGGCTTGCAGATGAAGTCCCATATCTTAGCCCCATGACGTATGCTTCATTGTAGCAAGTATTCCTCTATATTTTCATATCCATAAAGTAGAGGTTGGATCTCTAGAGGTCGAATTTTTTTTATTCGAGGGTCGAGCATTCTTGATTCCTGTGCACCACTCTCACCGGCCATTTCACTGGTGAATTGGAAGCATATTCAACTTCGAGACTCACTTGCACAAGCCCGGTCTGTGCACGAGGCGATCCTGCTTGGGTGAGGTGGCATGTTCCTAGAATTACTGCCCTGCAAACACGCAAGCCGGTGGCTTTGGAGGGGTCAACGGGACTTTCCGCTAGTTCTCCACTTTGACGGGACTATGATTGTTAAAATCTGCCTCCCCACATCGACAACAAGTGGGAGATCATTTGATTGTGGCGAGATGCTTAAGAAACTTCCGTAATCAGGCCATACCACATACAGTGCGAAAAATTCAAAATATAGACAGCGAAAACATAAACACAATTTCTGGGAGTACTAATACCCTCAACATTCGACATCGCCTTCAGCCTTGGATAAAGGAATTAACATTGCTTTGCAGAGATGTCATCCAATCTAATGCACATAACGATTCCTCCGGTTAGGTCCTATTTGCCGGGGATGTGTTGTTAGTGTCCGTTAGTACTGAACATTATACTTTTGTACATCCTGCCCGAGCATTTGAGCTTGTTAGTGGAGATTGTAAGTAATTTCTAGAATGAATGGGATGATATAGGTAACTGGAGAAGGATAGCTGCTAGCTACCTCTCTATTTAATTATGTATAATTTCCTGTGTTCTCTTCAACTACTACTTAATCTAGAAAATTCTGCGGTTTGTTTTATACGTTCACCCTCTCTAGCAATAGACTGTCTGTTTAGTTATGTCCCTTAACTCACTAACTACCCGGGCCGAAAGAGGAGCCAATCTTACCATTCCATGCTGAGTCACTGGAAAATACCCCTGCAAAAACTCGACTACATACTGGCGCGTTCCACTCTCTGCTGCTCGATCCAAGATATCGTTCCTTATACTCGCAGAATACACGATCTATTGGCTAATAGCCTGCCACGTTAAACCAATTCCTAATCTCCCACCGCGCGTATAACATAGTTCATAAGCGAATGGATTATTCAAGAGAGTGGGTCACTTCGTATCTCATATGAAATGGCAGTATTTTAGAATGTCTATATTTTAACAATGAAATACCTGCACGGTTAAGAATTAAGATTTTAAAAAATAAAAATTAAAAGAACAATAATTTAGAAGATTTATTGTAGCTTTCCCTTAATTATCCATTTTTTCCCTATAGAAGTTGTTAAAATATAGAGGTCTTAAATAATGTTATTTTATATGGGATACGGAGGTGATCCACTCACTTGGATGATTCATTCGCTTATGGAATGCATTAACCCTCAGGCTTTGTCATACGACACGGGTCACCGGTCTGGTGATGCTACGTTTAATATTTTTTGGAATACGCTGCTATTATCGACTAAGTAAGGCCATTTTGTAATTAACTCTGCTGTCGAATGGGAAACAATAGTGCCATCAAATTCTTCGACAGACTTGGCTTCCCCCCCTTCTGTTTTAGCACCAAACTTCTCTGATTAATTAGAACCATATTTCCACTTTTTCTCTCAAGCCTTAACTAAAGTAGGTCTCCTCCTCTTGCCTAGTCCTATGTGTGCCTCATTATCGAACTGATAGAGAGGGAGTTGTTTACGAGCCATAATTACTGCTCCTTTTGTCAACAATCTCAATCGGCTCCTCACCTTCGAGTTCTAGCCAAAGAGAACGGGAGGAGAGATACACATAGAGTATTCGATTATATCGTTGTTAATACATAGTATTATATTCTTATCTGGCTAACTAGCATGTAGCCTGTATGAGACCTCACTGCTGCTTGATCTCTGGAACCTCTGGAACCTCCTTCTTACATCCAACACCCCACGTCAGGCACGTTAACACCGGCGGGGATCGGTGTGACGAGCCTTAGGCCAGACGTCTGGGTGCAGATTTAGTGAGTCGTCATATCGGTGCGAAGACCGTTGTTATAACATGGAGATGTAGGGTTCAATCTCCATTCTAGCATTCGCAGTATAAAGATTAATCCATTCTTATCCCCCTAATACGCGGTTGCCTAATGGTGTTGCTCCACTATTCGACCTATGGCGACCTATCTGCTCATAATACAGCTGCCAGACTCCCGGTAGTTCTGCTAGTCGTGCTCACCTACGGTTAATGAAGCCTGAGCCTAAAAGTCGAAGGGAGAAAAAACTAATCGATCCTAGTCCATCTGGTATTCTTGCAGTCCCCTCCATTGAGGTATTTCCATTTATATTCTATCTAAGCTTTCGGCTAGACCATTAACCCTTGATAATAGAATGTAACTTGTTTCAGTCCGTCACGTCTCAAGGGTCCTTAGCCGACCCAATCTGAAATCTGAATCAGAACCGCGAACTAACGCTGACTTTATCATCGCATTATACAAGGATATGAAAGGTATGTTCTAGTTAGTCAGAGTCACACATTAGCTCGATACCCACTACCTAGCAACAGCTGAACAGAATCAGTAGATTGCTGCAGATTATCTACTTCTGGTTCAATTGCCCTAGGACATTTATAATCATAGCAAACATAATAGATAATATGTTAAGGGACATCTTCCTTCAATATCCTCTCTTGAGGGGGATATGAAGGCTTGATTTCCTTCACATTGACTCACCCTTCAATCCCAACAATTACTTGGCTATACTTCTCCCTTTATTTTCCATTGCGCTATGAAGTTCTCCAACACTCTATACTTCCTGCTCGCTAGCAGCGGATTGGTATCTGCTGCCCCTGCAGCACACTTCAATGCGCTCAACGACACCATGGCCAACTCTGGTCTGGAAATGCGCAGTCCGAACAAGGCTGACCATGCACTGGCAACACTCGAGGGGCGAGCAATTCCTGCGACCTGTAAGAAAATCGGCAGAGTCATACTGACTATCGGCACAAGCACCGCCATGTGAGTGACCCCCCTCGTACTGCTCAGGCTGGATGGCTCAACTGACTTTGTTAGTAATGCCTTGATCAATGAAGTTGCAGCCTACGCGAAGGATATCTGCGAAGAACAAGGTGCACCAAACTGTGTCAAGTATGTCGGCTATATCCAGAGAGGCATCAACCTCATCTTCATTGCAATCGGATTCGCCCATGGAGCTGTGGGTGAATCATCATCAAACGAGCAATCGTCTTTTCAGCCTGGAACCGTCCGCCGAGACCTTGGTCCAGGTTTCAATAATTTTACACAAAACTTAGGATCTGCCCTCCAGGAATCTGGGTTCAGCTATGACGTCTTGGATTCAATCACCGTGCCCGGGTTGAATTTTGGAAAGCGTGATGTAGAGCCCTCCATAGTGTCTCGCTTGATCGCTCGCAACATGAAGGCCAACAACAGCAGCAGCGTATACGACGTCGCGTTCAACTACTATGACAACGGAGACCTCAACCTTCACCTCGCCGGCGACTTCGAGACCCTGCCCTGGGCCGAAGAGTATAAGTCAGTAGCGCAGAAGCGGTTCAACGGGGCTGGCTTCAAGATCGCTGTAACAACCCGCAAGAAGTCTCTTCTGACCCGGGCCCATCAGAATGAGATGGCAAACCACATTGCTGCGGACTGGGCAGTGGCTTCCTACCGTGAGCATGCGGGTGATTACTTCGGACTCGTGAAGACAGATCATACCGCCAACTTTTACTTCCGCATCATTCCTGAAGTCCGGGGCTTTGGGTTGGGCTATGAGAGTGTAAACACTTGTGGAGGGATGGCCTCGTTCTTATAGATGATTACAGGAAGAAGAAGATACTTTAGTGTATGAATATCAGGTGTTGAGACGGGGTAAGATATTCCCAATAGGGAAGAAAACCTATCCGATGCCGAAAGCTGAACTCTGACAAGTGTTCTCCAAGTCTCCCATAATAGTACGTCAGGGCATTCGTAAATAAACGTATTGTAGAAAGCAGAGCCTAGAAAGTAGAGCAGGAACAGACGGCCTACACTGTCAATGCCATGTAACTGGACCTCAGCCCCATCTTCACTGGACCATCTGCAAGGGCTGGAACTGTTTTTTTACGGCTTGGCCTGGAGAATAGTCTGTCGAAAGTGAGTAGCCTTGCGTCAATTAAGGGCATTTCCTGGCCGAAAAGACTCGATATTGTAAGCTCGAGTAGGTCAGTACAGGACATTTATCATAGAGCTCATGTATATTGTTTTGAATAGCTACTGAGTATCAATTTTCACAGATATTCTAGCCTATCTAATCTGTCAGTCCTCGTGCCTTTCTCTGCACTCACCTGCAAAAACATTTTCCAAGGATTCTATCAAGAGGAAAAGCTAGTGGACCAACAACTGTCCAGAAACGGAGTACGAGTAGGCCAGCAAAAGTCCGTGGTCTATTTTAGTGCCGTAGATCTCGAGGCCCGCAACGTATTTTTGGATGTTCATTGGGCAGGCTTATTCATGCGCTTGGTTAATCTCACCTTTTCAGCCGGCGAACCGATCTTCTCCTTTGTCTAGATGTTTGCTTAAAGAAATTGATCTGCAAATCAGGTCACCTATTATCCAATGCAGCCGTCTCCATTAAGACGTTTTAAAACAGCACCCAGCGGGTACAAACTCCATCCCAACCCTGTCGCACTGGAAATAGCATCAGGGGTCAAATAGTGTCCTTTCACTGTTGCTCTTCTCAGCGGAGGCCACAATCATAAGTTTACTGGCCAGGGGGTTATGAATCAAGATTCCCCTTTATTGTCTGAAATTAAGCCACTGGTCGCAAGGCTTAGGTTCGTGATAGAATATTCCGTTGGACCATCGTATAAGTCCACAGGCAGAGAAGCATAGATATCATATGGAAGAAGGTGACGTATCGACCAGAGCTGTTTAGCTACAGTATCTACCCATGTGGGTCACGTGGAGGGCATCTAATCTTTTTCATTCGTTGGGTTTAAGTTGGGGCCGCCGCTGCCTTCTTCTTCACCTGAACTGCCTGAACCTGAATGTGGCCCCCGCTCACTGTTTTGCTGGCATGTCCTCTTTCAACACATAAACTAATAGCTTACTGCGGCCTTACATGCACCATCCCGCTTTCCATCACTTTTGATCATTAACTAGTTACATCACTATAGCTCAGCCTTAGAGAGATTATTTGGTCCCTATTAAAAGTGAGACTCTTGACTCTTCTCTCACTCTGTTCTTCGGCCTCGTTTCTATCTTCCCATGAAAGCTTTATGCTGTAACAATATCTCCCACCGTTGCTGATTACAACACACTGTCCTCAGAATGGTTCAATCTTCGCTCACCAAGGGACCAGGCCAATCCCCATTGCGAGCTTCATCCGACCATCCATCCACTACCAGCCAACATTCTGAAAATCCTGTTGTTCAGTACATCATCGCCCCGATCTCACGGAATATTTTCAAGTAGGCCTTCATCACATCATGGTGTCTTTTTTTTACTGCATGCCTTGCTAATAAATTGTCTGATAGGACACTGCTGGCCTTGTTCACTTTCTTCATCCTGTACCATTGGAACTGCAGCTACTGGAGCTCGAGTGCGATTTGTGACCGCCAGGTCAATCACTTGATTACTCTGGCCGAGGTCGTGTTTGTCGTACTAATGGGTTACACGTACTACCTCAGACAACATTGAAACTTTTATCGACATGTTCAGATCATCCTATTTCTCTTCATATTCACTGTACTCCAGTGCCTTTGTCTTAATATCGCAGTAATTCTCAACTAGTACAATTTAATCTTTCTTCGACAGCCTAGGGTAAATTGTCTGTACGCAATTGAGATATTCATTGGGCATGGGTGTAATTAACCATGATAACAGCAACTATCACTGGCCCTGTACTATATGTTTCAAGAGTAGCTATGGCATACGCCAATTGAATGATCTAGAAGCAGTCATCGCAGTTGTACTTATAGCGGTCATTCCCGACGTCACAGAGATTAGACCAGTCCGCGCATCCAGGACTCTTCTTACTGAGAGGATCCGGGATTTTACTAACAGATGTGGCGGTAGGATTAGAACCGGTCAGTATTTTATCCACCTTGATGGCGAAGGTGCTACGGAGTTCAGCCTCCTGCGCAGCAGTCAACTGGATCTCGTCCAGAACTTCGGTGTTTTCGTTAATGCTCTGAAGTCTGTCTCCATTCTCGCTGAGCTGGATCCAACCTCGAGCTTCGGGATCTCTGACAAGGCCTTGGGTGGAAGATGGTGAGATAATTGCTAGAACTCATAGATGGATCTGACACTTCACGTTGATGGCGACTGCTCGGTCGCTTTAGTGCTCTAGCAGAGATCCGAAGGAAGTGATGACAGCTCGTGCTGCGAGTACAATGCCAGATAATGTGATCTTCATATCGTTCTTAAAAAGAAGAGGCAGACGAAAATGAGGAAAGGATCTGAGTATTTTTTTTATGCTGCAAAAAAGAGGTGAACGAATCAATGGTTGTCAGATGGTATTATCTCTTCAAGGCATGAGCTCTGGGATATATACTATCGGCACCTCCATACCACTCAACCAAAAAGAAATTTTCTCTTGGTCACCCTGGATCTGACATATACTACAATGGTTACAATACACACAACCAAATTTGGGCTTTCGCAGCTTGCTATGGGCCCATCCGAAACTAGACATTAGGAAGATGCATTTCGCCTCACCATCTTACTATCTATCCCGCTCGGTCCTAGTACAACCAAGGAGAAAGAGAAACTAAAAAGAACTATTTTCGGAATCCTATGAGGGTGAAAATGTATATAGTAGTTAATTAGTGTGACACACAGAGTACTGAAATGGGGAGAGACTTATGATAATCTTTTACTATTTTGAATTGTGTTGGAGACTCAGCTCGGGTTGCCTAAAGGATCGTCTGTACCACCACCAGGTAGCTTAGTCACGCGGGCATTCCTAGCCAGTGTTTATGAAGTAAAATTTTCGCACCTTCCTTCAAGTGATTATAATCCTTGGGAGCAGATCTTTCTAAAGAAAACCACCTGGCTTTCGATGTGGAGTGAGTCACGCCAGTGGTTAGTGGGCCTTGTAGATCACGAGTCAGCATAGTCATTAAGAAGTGGGCCTCAGCCCTACTCGGGAGCCATTATTGAGAATTGATCTACAAAATTGATATTCGTTTCGATACAATACACTATTCATCAAAAATCTACTTATATTGCGCCTCCAACATGAGCTGCATCGTAAGTAAAAGTGTCACATCTATATCAGGCATCCCGCTCTGTGAAACTAACATTATAATTGCCAGGTTCTTGCTGACTTCGTGAAACACATGAAGCGCAATCCCTCTGGTGGGAGATTTGCCCATCTCGGAAATGATTGTACTTCGTAACATCTCAGGCAACCACAAGATCTACGCGCACGGTCTTACTCTCGAACAGATCAAGAACTTTCTGCATGTCATGCCCCCCGAGTTGAGTCAGGGAGAGGACCTTTGTGACGTGAATAGCACAAAAGTGACAAGCCGCGAATCGTTATTCTATCCAGTGCCAGGAATCCTACCGGAGAAACTGGTGGAGAAGGATGAAATTGTGGAGAGACGGATTCTGGAGAAAGAAATTAGATTTGCTATCGCAAGGCAGGAGACTCAAGTCGAACACGCAGTTTACTTCAAGGGCCAGGCTGGAAGAATCATATCTGTTTAGCAAAATTGCGAAATGATCGCTGCGTCAAACTACTAATCTTCAATGGTTACATTTGAGATGTATTCAATTTAGGCTCTTCCCTGTTAAAACTGCCAATAATAAGTGGCTCAAGATACGCATAGTTACTCGACTATTCAGAATGTAATGACAGAGCACACCTTCATGTCAATTTGAAACATGCTGATTATGAAAGCTTTCACCCGAGAATACTAGGGTATAAGCCATGCAGCTCTAGTTTGTTCAAAGTTATTCAAATGCGGGGTGAAAAGACTTCATTCCCTATGCATGTCTGCTGGAGGCTAAGAAATAATCTGTAGATGTCGAATTACTAGTTGTAGAACTATTAATAGTCCACAATGTGGCCAACTCAGTGTTTGCGGGGAAAGAATCATCATTACTAGACTTTTTTTCTGATATATCTCCGATCGACATTGAGATGTAACCCCAGCTGGCACACGCATAGCCGACAGCAAGTCATAATCATGAATAATATAATTGACTAGGACGGTAAGCATGACCAATAGAGATAAGAGGAAGTACGACTAGTCGGGTTCATCTCTATCATCCGTCATATTGATGAAACTCGGGGGCTATGCGTAAGCCAACTTCAACAGACTGAGATCATTAGCTTCAGGGATGGTAGTATCCGGTCAATCAACTATGCGGTCTTGGGTGTCTACTCTACCAGGTCTTTCTATAGATCTACCGCGATTACTAGTATAAATAGTCTCATTCCTGCCAGTGGACAGACAACTATTCATCACTCACTATCCAAAATTCTCAAGACACCATCATAACATTCAAGGAAACTACAATCACTTTTCTCTTTAACTTTCCATTCGTCTCCGAGTTCCCTCTTCGAACATCAACATGAAGTCAACCACCTTAGCCATTGCCATAGCTACCTTCGGTCTCAGCAGTATCGTCTTAGCCTCCAATCTCTCTTACACCCAGGCTGGAGCTATCTGTGGTAACCTCGGCGTTATGAACGTCACCAACCTTCCAGAGGGGGTCAACCCCAGTGCGGTCCGAACATGCAAGGAGCACCCGGAAGGCGGTAATCAGCACAGCCTTGAGAAGCGCGATTGCTGGTTTGGCAACTCTCCTGTCGGTTGTAGCAAGAACGAGTACTGCTACAAGTCTTGCGCTCAGCCCGGCTCTGGCGAATGGTGCTGGACAGCCGAGAACAACGGATACGGAGACTGGATCCGGTGCAATAGCGCGTCGGACTGTCATACTACGGATCAGTGTGGTGCTGGTGGTTGCAAGGCGTGTGGATGCAGCTGCTAAACTTGTCAAGCAGGCATATTTTTCGGAAGTGCTAGGAATAAAAGAGTTGTGGTCGTTGATATATTTATATATATATTGGGGTCGGGGCAGAATATCAATTGTCTATATCTATATCTCTCTATATATTGTAGACTAGATATTTTAACCTCAATCCCCGATTTAGACTTAACTTTATAACTTTATAAATTCTTTCCCGGGTCTAATTGCGGTAGAGACATGGGCAGCTTCCGCCGCCACTTCCGTGGTCGCTGTGGATCAAGCACAAATATCCGAAGTGCGGCCCGATCCTAACGGAAATATCGCACCCAAGGAGGCCAATGAGGATGCAAAAGGGTGGCTATTATTTGTCCAAGTGAGCATGCCTCTTTCTAGAAATCGCTCCCCTAGAATTCTAACCTGTTATTATTAGGAAAGATGGAGACAGCCAATATTTCCGACCGTGATGGAGATTATGAAGTTCGGTAACGGCTGGAGTGAGTTAAGACAAAACCTGGCGTAAAGAAAGTCCTAAGGTAAATGTAGCCACATCGCACAGAGGTGAGTTTTATTAATATTATTAAATTATCCAATGTGCTACCTGATTCTCTGCGCAAGTCAAATTGATACTCGCGGGAAATCGTAGAACTAGATCTGTGCTGGTATATACAGTAAATGTTTATGTACAAATGAATCGCCTTGAAAGTTCTGGTAATCAAATAATATAGATCGAATGAACATAGAAAACACAAACCTAGCACTTGATCGCGTCTGCGGCCTTCTCAGCCAGCGCATATACCGTAGCTTGGTTATGAGCACCGATGCTCATAGGGACCACGGATGCGTCCACAACTCTCAGGTTCTGAACACCGTATACTTTAAAGTTGTCATCGACGACAGCGCCATCAGCAAGCATGCCAACCTTGGAAGAACCAAGAGGGTGCCACACAGTGCCGGCATTGCTGCGAATCCAATTCTCAATTTCAGCATCAGAAGCAATGCTGGTACCGGGTAGCACCTCGGCCGGCGATACAGCGGATAGAGCATCCGTCTGGAAGACTTTGCGAGTGTATTTAACTCCCTCGACAAGAATTTGAAGATCAACAGGATTGCTGAGGAATGCGGGGTTGGCCAAAGGCGCCTCGAACGGGTCGGTAGACGCAAGTTTGACACTGCCACGAGAGAATGGGTGAAGGAGAGCGAGGTAGATGATACCGTCGATCCACATAACTTCAAGTGTAGCCTGGTCCGTGGCCTTCACACCTTGGGTCAAAAGAGCGTGCTGGGTGGCATAGCCAGTTTTCACGGTCACTGGAGTGTCGTCATCAAGGTATTGAGAGGTGAGTTGTGTTAAAGCAGTATTGTAGATACTCGTAGCGTTGTTAGTGTAGTTGCTGGTGGGCAGGAAGACAAGGAAGTCGCCAAGTCCGGTGCTATAGGCGCCGGTGAGGTTTGACTTGTATAGAGCCATCTGCTCACTGGCAAACGTAGCGTTGGTGCTAAGATCTGATACGATCTCGGGATAATCAACTTTGATCGTGTTAGTCACATGAAGGAAAGGGGGATTTGAAGAAGTAGCTGACGTACTAGAGTACTCAAGTACCAGAAGGACGTGATCCTGGAAGTTTTGGCCCACTCCAGGAACGTCGGCAACAGTGGTGATGTTCCACTTGGCCAATTCCGTAGAATCACCGATACCAGAAAGCTGGAGGATCTGAGGCGTATGAATGGCACCAGCAGATACAATGGCCTCCTGATTGACACCGACAGTGCTGCGGGCTGCTGAGGATGAGGTGGCAAACTAGAATGCGTGAGCTCGTTAATCCGAGAGGGGGCACAGTTGAGTAACATACCTCAACACCAGTCACCTGGGGAGTGCCCGAGGTATTGTTGGTGAGTAGCTTAGTGACTTGATGTCCAGTCAACAGGGTCAAATTTGGCCGCTCGACGACCGGGTCATAGTATCCAGTACGAGCATCACTACGAGTCACAGTCGTAGGATTCTGAGCATGAGTAACATAGAAGCCACCAACGTGCCCGCTGGCTCCGTCGGGAACAACGTAAACATCCAATTCTTCCATCGCTTCAATGAAAATTTCTAACAGATGTTAGAATGGTGTCTCTTTAAATGCGAATATGGGGAACATACTGGTCGCTGGCCAAAACCATGGCGAGTAGCTTGAATGGATTGGGCCGTTTGTGCCGTGGAGACTGGCAGTATAAGTGATATTCCATTCCTCCGCCTGGCTCTGGGACGGCGCCGTGAAGTTCTCGCTCTTCTCGAAATAAGGTAAAAGTGCATTCCAGTCCCAACCGACAATGCCCAGATCGTCATAGCGATTATAGTCTGCTTGCGACGCGCGGTTGAAGCTCATGCGGTTCAACAGACTGCTGCCACCGACTACCTTTCCTTGAGCAATCGAAATCGCGTTTCCATTTACGTCGTCGGTTGCAACGTAGGTGAGATTCCAGTCATACTTCGTGCCGACGGCACCACCACCCAGTCCGGGAATAGTAATATAGCTCTCCCCCTGGTCACTAAAAGGAGATTTCTGTCAGTCATCCTGATGCAACGGGAGGGGTAAAACCTACAGTTGACCAGCTTCAATGACAAGGACAGTTGTGCCTGCGCATTATGTCATTAATAAACGATTCCATTGCAAGAAAAGGGGTTTGACATACTAGAATCCTCTGATAGACGGTCTGCAACAACCAATCCCGCGGTTCCACCGCCGACCACTACATAATCGTAGCTGCTGCGCAACGATGTTGCTCTGTGAACCACCCGGCCCTTGAAGGGTAGAGCGGTAACGGTAGCGGCATAGCCAAGTACCGATACCAGAAGGAACGATTTGATAGATCCAGACATCGTGAACGACTTGTTATCCCAGATCACGATGAACCTTTCAAACGACTGGGCCACACGATCTGATCGATCTCGCGGCTCACAATGGAGGGGAACCTAGGGCAATTTATCATGAATCCTCGAGAACGAACCCTGGTCGGAACAACATCGGCAGCGCTAGAGGGTAAATAGCGGGCAACCAACGACATCTTGCTCTCTCCGTATGTCTATGCGGCATGATCGGCCTGCACGCTAATGAAGATTTGGATAGCACGTATATTTTGCTCCAGTACCGGTTAAACACCATCAGATGGTTTCGGACGCCACGGATCGCTTACAAGCTGCTAAGATGAAGCAATGTGGGCTTAGTGGACGCTAACGCGCGGCTGGACCAGTTCATGAACTGCCTGTGGTACTATACAATCTCACATCTTTTAAGGGGTCGGGGGAAGTAAGCTTTCAGCAATAACGCCGGCGACGGATACATCGAGCCCTCTGAAGGTCGGGTGACTTCAGAGACAACAGCTCTAGATACCTGATCATACGGGATAAACTACGTTGGTTCAATGCCCAGAATCCGTGGCGCCCACGTTCCATGGATACGAACCGTTAAGCTTAAGCTAGAGGAAATGACATGTCGAGTCAGACGGGAAGCCAAGGTTTCTTCAGTCTTAGTCATGCCATTTCGAAATTAAGAGGCTTGGAGCTCTGATCGTCGATAGATAGTGCGCTGTTTCGGCACGGACAACAAGTTCATCAATCAAGTGCGCATGCCGGGGCTTCCGGTAGCGAGTGGAAATGCTTCTACTTCATCATCCAAAAGAAAAAAAAAAGTTCAATAGTCCAATTGCCGTCTTCTACACCCGAGGCGTCCATCAAATAACAACAATCCCGTGCATTATTAGAGAAGCAGATAAGAATATTCCATCCCCGAGGGAGACTAGGCCAGGCACACTAGTGATTGCTTGTCTCGGATGTTCCTGGACGGCATTAGACACACGTGTTACCACGTGGAAAGAGATTCAGGATCTCTGCAGCAATAATAATAATAGGGGCATTGACCCTTCTAGCTGTTTCGTCAGTGTTATGCGCACTCCACGTGGCTGATAAACTATTATTATTAAGTGCTGTTGGGCACGCTGGTGCATCCCTCGACCCTAGCAGGGTTTCGTCGGGGGAGCTAAACAGAAGCAGTTGTTTTCCGTTTCTTCAGGAGACCGTATTCGCAATGCTAAGTGGCCCACTTGCTTTCTGCTAACCCAAGTGTTTTCACCGCTCCTCTTGATACCTGGCTAATGCAGGAGAAATAATTCCATTCACTATAATAATATAGGGCTACGAAGAATGGAGAATAATAGAATTTTTCAGGATCCTTCTTCCGTTATCATGGCCTCTCATTCTAAATCTGGAGGGCATCGTCATTCTTCGGCCCGCTGCACCGATCCAGGTCTCACTCTCTCGAAGATTATGGTGGAACATGAAAGTAGGTATTCTGAAGTGACCCGGGACGTTAACTTTCAGCTATCAGCCACTCGAGTTCACAGACCAATTAGGGACACGTGTGGTGACTGGAGGGATTCGCTTTGGCCAGAAATAATAATCACTAAATCATCCATCAGAATCAATCATGTGCCCAGTACGGTAAGCGGGGGCAGAAAACCCCGCGGTCTCCACCAGTTGTCAACTCCGCCGTTTGATGATATTGCCCCTCTACGGAGAAGATTATTTCAAACAAACCAGGAGAGACTGCTATGCTATGCTATGCAGTAGCAGGTAAGCATAACATCCCAGCAATTTCAGACCCTTCCGTCCACTCAGAAAATTACCCGTTGATTGCTCCGCCACTCTGCCGCTGCACAGACCACACTCCAATCCTACCTCCCATCTGAACACTATCGAGATGAATGGTGATGATAACCTACCGTCCTGAGCAGCGCAGTGACCAATATCGAGTGAACAGTCCCAAGAGATCTCTAGAACCGCCTCCCAGACCTGTAAGATCTGGAGGGACCTTGCGCGCAATCTTCTCCCAGAGGATGTATGTACGCCTTTGAATAATTCGATCGTGAACCAAGACAATCGTTGCCCTCCTCTCCCCCGACTCGTCCAAGCGAACAGCATTAAAGTCCGAGAGGAAGTTCGCCCCAAAGGCTTTCCCATTGGCACTACAGTTTGACGTCAAGATGGCCGCCCCTGCCCCCGCTGACCCCCTTCGCGTCCACCTCGCCTACAAACCGCAGCCGCTGAAGTTTGGCACCAGTGGCCGCCGTGGCTTAGTCGTCGATTTGACTCAGCTGGAAATTTACACAAATGTTTTCGCGGAGATTCGGTATCTCCAATCTCTCCCACTTACGGAGGGTGGTATCCAAGCCGGCGATGACTTTTATTTTGCCTACGATCTCCGCCCCAGTTCCACAGCCTATGTTGAGAATAACCGTGGCGGTCTCTCTCAAGCAGTCGTGCAAGCCTTGAAAGATGGAGGCATGCACCCCATCAACTTGGGCGATATCCCTACACCCGCCCTGACCTACTGGGCCCTCAAGAAGGGCAAGGGCAGTATCATGGTCACGGGCAGTCACATCCCCTTCGACCGCAACGGCTATAAACTCAACACCTCAAAAGGGGAACTCTTGAAGAAGGATGAGCAGCCTATTAACGATGCTGTCGAAGTCACCCGCGAAGAGCTCCTGGTACAGCCCTATTCTCAATCCCTGTTTAACAACCAGGGCATGCTTCGCAGCGCACCGTCTAGCCTGCCACCTGTTGCTTCGGATGGTAAAATCGCCTACATCCAGCGTTATACTGATTTCTTCGAGGGCGAAACGCTTCAGGGATTGAAGATCCTTGTTTATCAGCATTCTGCTGTCGGCCGTGATGTTGTGGTTGAGATCCTTCAGAAGCTAGGCGCCGAGGTCACCACGGCCGGTCGCAGTGATACGTTCGTGCCAATTGATACGGAAGCCATCGACCAGGCCCAACTCGACACAATCCAGAATCTCTGCCATGGGACCGGCGGCACGTTCGATGCGATTGTTTCCACGGATGGTGACAGTGATCGTCCGCTCCTGGTTGCTCCCGAAGGAAGTAAGCTCCGCTTCTTCGGCGGTGATCTTCTAGGCATGATTGTCGGGGAATTCCTAGGTGCCGACGCTGTTGTCGTCCCGATCAGCACGAATGATGCTATCGATCGCGGACCGCTTGCGCAAGTCACCGAACCAAAGACCAAAATCGGCAGCCCCTATGTGATCGCTGGGATGCAGCGCGCCACTCTCAAAGGGCATCGTAGCGTCTGTGGATGGGAAGCTAATGGCGGTTTTCTCACTGGCTCCGATATTAGACGCAACGGTAAGGTGCTGACTGCGCTGCCTACACGCGACGCCGTTCTACCTCTTCTTTGTGTTCTATTTGCGGCACGCAACCGCCAGGTTGCAGTGCCGGAACTCTTCGCCACACTGCCTCACCGTTTCAGCCGCGCTGCATTGATTCGGAATTTCCCTCGTTCGACGAGCTTGAAGATCATCCAGCGTTTTTCACCACCCGAGGCCGCCATGCAAGAGATCTCATTTCATGCAGACCATATCGTCGCCTACGATCCCGATCGCGCGGTGATCGAAGCCCACGAGGTTCATTCAAAGAAACTGGACCAAATCCGTCGCGAGCTCCAGACAGTGTTCTCCGCCGAATCTGGTTTCGCCCCTATCTCTCGGCTGAATTATACGGACGGCGTCCGCATTATCTTTGCCAATGGCGACGTCGGTCACTTCCGTCCATCAGGAAATGCCGATGAGCTCCGTATCTACGCTGTCGCCGACTCCCAGGAGCGTGCTGACCAGATCGCAGCTCAGGGAATCGCAGAACCAGATGGCCTCTTGAGACGTCTGGAACGTATGGTGTAGAACACCCTTCGCAATTGCCGACTTTTACGCTTATGCTAGCCATCTGCCACGTATATATACCCTATCATGCACCTCATATTATCCCTCCACTCTTTTCTGCCATTTACTTATCCCATTAACATTCAAAAGGTGATATTTGAGGAGGTCTGGCGTAGTTGGTTCGAATGCCGAACACGTGGTACACCATACTTCAGGATAGTTTAAAGAATTTATAGAACTCCGATTAAGGACCACCACTAGCTTAGCACATCAAACTATTACTTGTCTTGGTTTTCAAGCAGTTTAGTGGTGGAATTGTCTGGTACTCTAACTCTACCCCTGAGTTTTCTATGGGTCAATCCTCCGATCCCAAATCACTACCGTCGATTACAATATCCCATAATGTAGATTACTGGAAACAGGAGGAGGAGAGACCTAGAGCAGGCCTATGCATTCCATACCTTGTGTGGGGATGTTCTATCCTCCTACAGTTAAAGCAGGAAGATGAACTCTATTGAGATAGGATATGCCTCATCGATAGCTGGGCCTGCAGCGCGCAGCGCGTGTAGGCTGTCGCCAGCATCATGAGTCGGTCGAAATACAGAACGGGCGGTGCCACCGAAATACTACCTACCATAAACTTGCATAAAAGATGGTTAGGGAAATATCCAACGTCAAGGCCGGCACCGGTCATAACTGGATTCTCTACTGGTGAAGGAAATACGATGTTGAGAGAAGCAGGTAGAGAGCAAAGCGCCAACGAACCATCGCACGGACACAAATCTTTGATATCCTAGTCTTTAACTCCATTGGACCGGGTGAGGCGTTGGTTCCATCGACGGCCCGTCAACCACCAACCACCAGTCACTAGACTTTGGATAGATGAATATACAAACTACGCGCCTCCTAACTGGTAACAACCCGTTGATATCCTCTCGTCCAAGTATGAGACCAGAATACTCCGCGCAGCACCTCCAGAGAACGTCCTGTCCGGCCGTTTGCTCTGTGAATTCTTTGTGTTGATTGCAGCCCTACGTGATCCTCACAAGAGAAAAACATCTATTCTTCTCCCGAGTTTCATCGTAACCGCTGGTGAGATGGCCACGACTTTCTTCAAGTATGCGTCCATTTCTGTGGCAGCCGTTATCGGTTTGTACGCCATCCTGTTAGGGATGCTGACCACGTCGACCTTTCAAGCTCATGTGGTGTATCTGCACGCTATCCAGATGACTTGGTCCAAGGACCTCAACGTGCCGGAAACTTGGGGCTTCCTACGGAACCAGGTCACACCGTTTTACATCCCTACCTCTGATGGAGAGAGACTGTATTCCTGGTTGATTCTCCCGATTGAGCTCTATCGTAAGCATGAATTGTCGCTGGTGGCCGAACCCGACGGCCTTGTTTCTGATATCACGTCTCGCGGTTCGTTCCAACTACTTCGCGACGATCCAGAAGCGCGACTTGTTCTCCATTTCCATGGAGCTGGTGGCACAGTAGCTTCCGGACACCGCGTTCCGAACTATCGCGCATTGTCTGCCGGCCAACCAGCCAAGATCTTCGTTCTGACTTTTGATTATCGCGGTTTTGGGCACAGTACTGATGCTCCCTCGGAGCAGGGCCTCATCCTCGATGCACTGGCGGTGATAGATTGGGCCCAGAATGTTGCAGGTATCCCGCAATCCCGCATCCTCGTCTTCGGGCAATCAATGGGCACCGCAGTGAGCGTCGCTGTAACCCAGCAACTCGCAGCACAATCCCCGCCCGTTGTCTTTGCCGGCACCATTCTAGTGGCCCCATTTGTTGATGTTCCAACTCTGGTTGCAACCTACCGCGTTGCGGGAACAATTCCGATTCTTTCGCCGCTGGCGCGGTTCCCGCTCCTCTTCAGCTATCTACAGCGCTTCATCCGCGATTGCTGGCCGAGCAAGGACCGCATAGCACAATATGTACTCTCCAATGAGGCCAATGGCAAACCTTACTGGCTCACCATAATCCATGCTGAGGACGACTACGATATTCCCTGGCACCATACGCAGGCTATCTTCTGGCATGCCGTGAATGCTAGCATGCTGCCCTCGGGTATCAGTTACGATGAGCTTGCGGCGCGCAAAGAAGAGTCGCAGGTCAATCTAGGTGCGGCAGGGTCGGTCATGGAGTGGCGGAGTCGCTACGGCGTCATTCGTGAGGAGATCCTTAAGACTGGTTTGCACGACGTGATCATGGGTTATCCAGTCATCACGATGGCTGTGATGCGTGCGCTCGAGGCGGCTGATCCCTCATTTACCCGTTAGTCATTATATCAACTCCATGCCAAGAGCAATCTATTCATAGTTGGTTCTGCTGGTGACTACTTCTGCATAGCGCAATAAGACCATAGTATTCTAGATTCCGAAATCCGGTTTGTTATCCAATTGGAAAATAAAACTATGTGTGTCTTTGAACTACAGGTCAATGATTCTATGACAATATATGGAGCACGCAATGAGAAAATCATATACCATGACAAAGAGACTAGTCACATTGTAATCGAGTGTAAATTCTAGATACCTACATTTCTACCGTTGTATGCAGAGCGTCTTCCACTAACTTCTCTATCTTTTTTTTTTCATCCAAATAGCTTTAGCATCCCAAAAGCTCTGTTTCCATTTGTCCGATATCTTACGTTCAGATCTACTCAGCGTTTCTGTAGATATTTTTTTTTTTTTTTTTT
>JAPVCE010000021.1:210348-221994 GCA_029606265.1 Paecilomyces dactylethromorphus
CATAAGCATATAGCCTGCATAGCCCGTGTCAGCCAGTTTTTTTCTGGGGGATGCTCCCTATTTTCAAATGGGTTTTGTATCCTCTAGATCTACGGGATATGTCTCTGAATATCTGCAGCCAAAATAAGCTGTACGAGGGAACAATCCAAATTTACCCATCACTACTTTTTCTGGGGCTTCATATGAGGGTCGCAAGGATCAGTATTGTATTATATTAATGAGGAGAGTGTTTAGGGTTGGAGCTAGAAGTCCTTAGGTATCTGAATCAACTCATAAAAGCCTATTGTTTTGTTTTCCAAGGGCGATGGTGAACTTAAGTCCGCATCAGAGATTGGAAGGGAAAATTGGAAAAAATAAACATACATGACAGGGGACCCACAGGGAGCTTCTACGCAGAAATTCAAAACTATACCCATCATCGAATCAAGATCTTATCCTTCTAATTTATCTTGCTCATAATAATAATATTAACTGGTGGCCTGGTAGCATGAAACATCTAATTTACTTCTTTGATCTTACTAGAATACAAAACATATGCGGAATCTCTTCACCTGCCAGAATTGGTCTCCTCCTGATCCATCATTTCTCGCACACGATATGCTTCCATGGGGTCAATCAAACGGGAATGATCATAGTCTGCCTCATTGCCCTCAGCTTCCATTTGCAGATACCCGGGAGCATATATTTCAATGTCATCTTCCCAGACATCTCTTGCCCCATCAAATGGGGCGACAAACTCTTCGCGTTCTTTAGCGCCCTCTAGGATATCTATCACAGGAAGGGTCATATCAAGACTAAAATAGTTGCTCATATTAGTCACTCTGCCATATGGGAAATATGCCATATTATGAATACGTGTATTGAGGTAGGATACTTACGGGGTGTTGTCCTCTTCCCATCCACCTTCTGAACTGTCTTTTAACTCCCATATAGATCTCCATTGAATCATGTATTTCAGATAGACTGGCCACATATTATATGCTCGTCTCTTGAAAGTATCTTCCACCTCTCCATTTGGCTTGAAATCGACGCATGTAATGAGCCCACCGTCCAAGTCTTCTTGATCAACCAGGAACCAGCAATTTAGCATTCCCGTAAAGAGCACAGTCCCCTTGCTAGTCATAGTAATAAGGTAAAAATCGGCTCCTTCAAGAAACAGATAAGGCAGTAAATCCTTGTACTGGAAGGTTGATGGATCAGGGAACGTAGAAGGATTTGGATCTACACCCTGATGTTTTATGCCATACCCGTCCATACAGTGCCCCAGCTCACCATCTAAGCGGCACGATAGAATATACAGCTTGATCCATTTGGAAAGATTAGATCGGTAAGCTGGAGAAAGAGGGGCGAGACACATAAAATGGCTGTGTTTCGGACAGTCTCCCGCGGTCCGCTTCAATGCTAAGGGGGGATACTGCTTAGCTGTCACTTCAGGTGCGCGTCGGTGGTAATACTGAATTGGTGTGTTAGTATATATGCTATATTATGTGTAGAAGGAGTTATGGGGCTTAGCTTGGCGAGAAATACATCGCGAAAGCCTTGGTCCGCCCCGGCCCATGTTTCCACCAACTTCCGCCGTTGACGGACTTCGTAGTCCTCGTCACTTTCAGGGATATTCGCTGCTTCACGAGGCACCCAATGCTTCTGTTAAATGCGGTCAGGAAACCCTCAAGAAAAAAAAAATCCTATTGGAGGAGTCTTTACAGTCACGAAGAATATCCAGCCTCTGGCCTCTTCGTCCATCTGCTCTGGTGTGATGTCGCCATTGGGGTGTAGGCGTACATAGGACGGAATACCGTCAGGCCAATGAACAGAGCGGGTGGTCATTCCTAACGAAGGTAGTAACTGATAGAGAAACTCAGCATATAATGGACTACGGGGAGATAAATTATGCTAATAGTAATAGTAATGGAATAGAGAAGGGATAAGAACATCTAAATAAATCAGAAAGCTTATCTTAGTCGCCTAGGCAGCAGGGGGTGCAATTTAAGGTTTCCACGGAAAAAGCTCGGAGCATTGCGCACGGATGGAATTTGTTCAGGATAGGTTTGAGGGAACCTCGACCCTGTGGTCGCAGTATGCCGTAACAAGTTACGGAGATGCTTTGGTACAATTTGTAATGTAATGGTCGGTAGTAGTACATAGTATGGACATTAAGAAAAATCATTAGCTACCCACCTAGCGACAAGGAACATCCAGGCATAAATGCATATTGCTGTGTATGCCACCATTACTTCTACTAAGTCGAATTTTACGTCGGTGACTTAACCAGTTCCATAGCACTCCTTTCCCTACGTAAAATCACTGCATATCAAATTCAGGGCTCCCAGATGACCACACCGATGTCTTGCAACGTAACGGCGTCAAGGTTCACGCAACAGGTCACATTGGTTGTTAACATTGGAACGCAGCTGCCAGAGCAGATATGTTCGCGAAAGATGATTAAGTATAGATATAGAAGGTCTATGGCCCGGTTTTTACTAGCCAATTCATGGATGGGGAGAGTAAGGCGATGAAGCATTATATGATTGTTTGCAGTATTAGATTCCAGCAACCCTCAGGAACGAAGAGGAATTGCGGTACTTAATGGTATTTCTTCGTATGTGAAGGGTGAGTCCGATAATAAAAAGCGAATATTACTTCTCCTTGAGTTATTAATTGCCAATATTTTATATAATCTTGCAGGAGTCCGACTTCACGATGAATGGAGAGAGAGCTTGATGAGATCTCTGCAATAAAGTAGAAACTTTTGTAGTCTATGATATAGCTTGACTGGAGAGCATAGTTAGTTCACAATGAGCCTAGAGCTATAGTCCATTATTTTAGACCTATACCATTCTAACTCTTGTGATTAAATTAATAATTGCCTCGTATGTCCATAAGGTAAGTAAAGCGATTGTCTTCAACCTATCGGATAATCGCTATCGTCAAAACTATGATCACGGTTGGGACTTTAATTTTAGTGCTTGATTAACTAAGCCATATTTTTTTCGATTTTAAACCACGGATATTTCCATGTTACAGCCAGGGGTCAGAAGAACAAGTATACACATAATATCGGCACAGCGAATAGCTCATATATCCCAATAAACCGAGAAAGGCAACAGCCTCTGTGTTTATTACCAGAATCACCAGAAGCCTCACCCATGTAGCATGCCATATCAGAATATCTCGGCTCCTTCTCTTCATTGACTATAGGCTTCATTTCTAGAGCAGAAGCAGGAATTATCAAGCTTATGGTCGTGCAGTCAACTTTTAGGACTCCATCAAACAATCATGGTAGAATGAAGGGCCATAAATGGGCTGATGAGAAATGGCAAGTCCAACGATATGTGTGACGTAGAATTCCAGGGCTAGATTTACAACGTAACAATTATGCAATCGGAAAGGTGCACTTAAAGCGTTCATGCCAAGCTTACAGAAAATGACTAAGGTAGTCTAGTATTCTGTAAAGCAATGATGGTCTTTCGAAAAACGTAACTCAGGCATCCCGTTTTCTTCTCCCGCTAAGATAACTATATGAACCCTGTCAGCAGGAGTCTCAGACCCACAGTGGAAAAGTAAGCAACACGCAGCAGCACAGCCACCAGATTAGCGCTGGGTTCCGACTGGATATTTTTTTTTTTCTAACTTCCAACAGCATGCCTGGAAACTTTAATTGTACAGGCTATAAAGCGCATCTTGCTGGTTATTGTCAATCACCAAGAGAATGGGTAACCATAGAGAGAAAGGTACTGTAGACACGTCATATGTATTATTGAAGCTGCGCTCTCTACTGACAAAACACTTGCTCTTCGGTAGCAAAGGTACGTCTAGTATAATCCACGTATATGTAGCGGTTACCCAGGAGGCGATTCTAATGAGATAGTGTCATCTCCCCAGTACCTGTGGAGCATCTGCAACACTACAGATGACAACCCCACACTGGGCCTATCTCTTTAAGAGCCCTCATATGTGAAAATAAAGGTTACTAATACAATAGATGGGTGGCTCAGCTGTACTTAATCTGAACGCCACTTTTCCCGCCAAGAAGCGTCAACCGAACTCCGTTATCTCCGACCGTTGAAATACAAATCAACTATCCAATCGTTGCTGAAAGATTCGGCAGGACTTCCAGTATATGCCAAGATTACTTGAGTCATCCAGTGTGGCTATGTCATTGTCAGTTGTCGAATGTCAATGTATTGACTTCGGATGACGACTACATCATCCTTGGCATTACAGACATGGAGACCCAGGATCCATTGTGTAGTACATTACAGCCATTAACGCTATAAAATGGGCAGACACTGGTAAGAAAGTCAAAAAAAGAGGCTGAGGCCTAGTTTCAGTCATAAATATGATATGAGGTTGAATCGCCTATAGATACATTTATAAGATCTTATTCGGGTAAAATACAATAAGGGCTATTCTTGAACGATTGGAAGTTTGGTGCTTTTCTCCCTTATATATTTATGAATATGAAATTGCCTATTTTCACCATTATTATTGGAGCAACCTTTCTTTCACAATGGGCAGGAACTTCCGACATCGCTACATGTTTCAACGATGACGCATCCAAATCGGAATACCACCGCCGGTATACTGATGATTACAATGATCCCATCATTCTAGAGAACCTAATCATTCAGACGATATCTGGTACCATACGTGCACGATCATCTTTCAACATCACATTCACACTTCCGCCATCTCACAAGAAAATGAGATTTGAATTGCAACCTAGTCACGATACAATAGCACCAGATGCTTATATCCAGCATATTGACAAACAGGGGAGGGCTAGATGGGCTGGCTTAATTGACAGGTCCATCCATCGAGTTTTCAAAGGAGTTGTATTCAGTGAACGTGAGCGAGGAAACTGGAAGAATCTTGGCTGGACGCGGATATACGTGATAAGAGACGGTGCCAAACCATTATTCAGAGGCACATTCTCGATCGATGGTGAACAGTATCATGTGCAACCGCAGTCTACTTACATACAGATGAAAAGGGGCCTGGGTCAGTCAGCATTGGAACAGCTCGATTCTCAACAGGATGACTATGTCATTGCTTACAAGACAATCAAAGCCGGAGATGAGTATGCAGGATTCAAACGATCTCCGGAACAAAACGTTTGTCGAGTCAACAGTCTAACGACGCACATCTACCAGGATTCTGAGACCACCTGGTCCGACGAGCTTAGTTCTGAGTTTACATCACCTCTCTCGTCGACTCGCGTGCGATCTAAGCTTCTTCCACGTCAATGGGGTAATCCCGCGGACATGAATTTTATATCTCATATAGGGAGTACCGCAGGATGTTCCACATCCCGACGCATAGCCCTACTTGGCATTGCAGCGGATTGCTCATACACTGCATCCTTTACCTCAGCAGAGGCGGCTCATCGGAATATCATCAGTGTGGTCAACGCTGCATCGGAGGTCTTCGAAAGAAGTTTCAATGTATCCCTTCAGATCCAAAATATAACAATCACCGATCCAGAATGCCCAGCGACAGCACCAGATAATGCTTCTTGGAATGTACCTTGCGCTACAGGAGATCTGTCGCAGAGGCTAAATCTATTTTCACAATGGCGTGGATCTATCAGTGACAACCTTGCGTATTGGACCTTGATGACCAATTGTTCGACCAATAGCGAGGTTGGCATCGCATGGGTTGGTGAGTTGTGCAATTCTCCATCATCTAGTTCTCAACTAGCAACGGGAGCTAGTGTAGTTGTTCATACGCCGGAAGAGTGGCAAGTCTTTGCGTAAGTGATGCCCAATTTAAGAGTAATGTGATAATCCGCTGATATCTCATCCTAAAGTCATGAATCTGGTCATATCTTTGGGGCTGTCCATGACTGTGGTTCGAGTACTTGCCAGAACTCCGCTACAGAGCAGTGTTGTCCGCTTTCCACCTCCTCGTGTGATGCAGGTGCGCGGTATCTGATGAACCCGGCTTCTAGTACTCAATTGTCTCAATTTTCTCCGTGCACCATTGGGAATGTCTGTTACATGATGGGTAGCAATAATGTAAGAACCAGCTGCTTGAGGGAGGCCAGTAACGAAACAACTCCCACAACAAGCCAATGCGGCAATGGAATGGTGGAACCCGGTGAAGATTGCGACTGCGGGGGCGACGAGTCCTGTCGAGATAGTTACGGGAATTGCTGTGACGGAAGGACCTGTCGATATACGAATGTTTGTGAGCCGAGCTCGCGGGGTAACAACAACAATGGCGACCGCAGTACTTCATGGATTGCCGACCACCTTCCTTTGGTAATTGGATTGTCTGTTGGCCTCGGAGGTGGCCTACTCCTTCTTCTATTTGCTTGTATCGTCATTAGTTGTTGTCGAAAGCATCGCAAGCGGAAAGCTCAGCAAAGAATTATACCAACAATGTTGGCTCCGGATATTACCCGGATACTAACACCAGCTACTGGAGCGGCAGCCCGCTGGGCTTGAATTCCCTACAACTAGCTCAGCCTATTTGTCTCTGTGGGTCGGAGCTAGAAGGCCTGCCTGTAGGAATGTCCCGATACCTGGCCTGCGCAGGTAGACTGGCAACTAGTTATTACATTATACCAATTTCTTATGCTACTAGCATATTCCTTACGAACTCCCAATTAGGAATGACTCTCACAGAAAGAAAAAGTTAATTAAGAAAGAAAGTAGAGAGTTAGTAGTCCGAATATTTGTCTCGAAGTGTCATCATCTATGAGCAGTATTTGCTCCGACAATGTGTATTAATATCGATTCCTCCAAGTTATGAAAGTAAGCAAAATCATGCAAACAGGGTTGTTGCGCTTATACGCACTTCCATGCATTTTCATCTGTATAGTTTCCTGGTCCAACAAACACGTTTCGGCGCGGATACCGACAATGTCGACGACGGTACTCGCCTACCGAGGGCGACGAATCCTCAGCCAGATGCGTACCTCGCACAGTATCTGGCGCCACACCCTCTTCCACCCAACGCACCATAGCCATGAGCACGTTATCTTCAGCATCAGTTGCTGCTGCGTTTTGGATCTGGTTGCCAATACGGTGTGCGCCTTCTCCGCCAGAGCAGTGGGACATACCGCTGACGGGGAAGAAGCGGTAGAAATCATCGAGCGCGGAGGGGTTCAGGTTCATTGTCGACGCAACATGCGCGTAATACCTCTTCGAGTTCTCCGAACTGATAATCGGGTCCTCAAGTCCGTGGTAAGTGAGTAGTTTTCCGCCCGTGTTACGGAAGTTTGTCAGGTTACCATCCCAGGTCTGAATGTTGAATGGATTTTGTGCCAATGCTACGGCAGCATCGTGCACAGTGAACGTGACCGGGTCCCACGTAGTGTCGTTGTAGACAACATAGCGGAACCAGTCACTGCCGTACGGAAAGAAACTTCCCGAATAGTAAATAAACGCATCACTGATTTCTGAGCCTGGCTGTATCCGAGGATAGAGCAGATTTCCATCCTCGCCATAGAACGGGGAGAAGACTTTGCGGACTGTCTCTGCCTGCTGGCCAGTGAGACAGGTCGTTTGGTTGCTCCCTGACTGGCATATCAACGTTTCAATGATGGGCTGGCAGAGATCTGGGTCCTCCAGAATCCCATCCTTTGCACCATCCAGGCCATCGCATTGCCGGATGACCTCCTCGTGCACTGCTGTCCACTGCGCAGTGGTGAGATATGTTGGTGAACCCTCGGGGCCTGTGAGTGTGTAGAACCGCAAGCCCCAGGAGCATAAGTTAATAAAGCTAATGGCCGGTGCACCGGCAACTACGCCATCAAAGTCCTCAGGGAACTGCTGCACGGATTTTAAGCCCTGCCGGCCGCCGGTAGAGCAGCCTAAGTAATATGATTTGTTGAAACTTTGGTTGTAAAACAGTCTTGTGAGTTGCTTGCCCACGACAACGCCGGTATGCACGGATCGATACGCAAAGTCTTCGAGGACCTCTGGGTGTTGATAGAAAGGCTCACCAGAGGTGCCATTGTGACCATTATTGGCCCCGACGGTTGCAAAGCCGAAGGATGAAGCATATGCCATATCGTAGTATTGAATGCCTGGTAACATCGTTAGTGTTACAGCTAGTAATAGAATAATTGCTCATGTGACAGATCACAGACATCCTGAGAGACCCCCATTGCCGGTGCTAAGGAAGCGGCCTGTGTAGTTTCGAGGAAACCACGCCTCCAGCGTTATTTGGCTGCTATTCGATGTCCATACCGTCATGGCGACTCGGCATACGTCCACCGATACTTCCTGCGAAGACTCACCGCATGAGGGCGGTGCATCTACCAGGGACAGATTCGTACCACCGGGGATATGTTGCGCAAAATTGACCGTAACATTAGGCAACTGGACTTGACTAGGGAAGTCCTGGCATTGGGACTTGAACACACCCTGTGCCAGGATTGTCGGCACGAGAAAGACGAGTAATGGCAAGTACAGCACAACCATTGCGACGGCACAGTTCCAAATTGTGGAAAGAAATTGACGTGCGTTTAACACAGGTGGTTATGTGATTCCTGAATGCCATGACTACAGGAGAAGTACTTATAGTTATCAAAATATTGTATTATCTCATGGATTAAATATTTAAGCTTCATTCAGGGGCTATTAGAATGATTTTACATGTATAAGTGCCTGGTGAGCCTTCCCTGTTCTAGTATAGAACGATATCTTTAGCACGGATTCCGGAATCCCTAAGTATATTTTTTCCGGTTCTCCACTTTAGGTTCCTTTATACTGCGTGGTGCAGCAGTTCATATTCCACTGAATGATGTGGCTGCAAGCTCGGCTTCTATTTCTGCTAGAATATCTCTCTTCTGATTCCGTCCACAGTTCCCACCGTGATTTCTCTATCCGTCCCCTTATTATGAAATTCCTGGATCATAAGAAGCCCCTTGGAAGGGGCAGCCAATACAGCTGGGATCGGCTGAACCGGTAGTGAAGATGGGGTGAACCGCGGAAACCGAACAGGCCGAACAACCGAGATTCTGCTTTTAGCTAGATTGTTCATCCAAGTATACAAGCAGTGTAAGGGCCTGCAGTGAGCTTATTGGGCAACGATGTGGGCCTATAACAATACCATGATCAAGTCGAAAGCTAAGGACTATACAGTATGAAGTATAGCGCATAAGCGGCCTGCATAAGTGGGCCCACTTTGCTCTAGCCTGGCTTTTTAGTTATTGCAAGATGGAGTGTGAGGTCAATGATCAGCAACAAATAATATTCCAACTTTATTATCTACTTCCCCCTACGTTGTACGACTTAGAGTGTTTCCTGCATAACAGCAATCTCCTATATGATAAACTTAGTAGTAGAATAATTTCTCCATGAGTATAAGACCTAACCCCTTGGTTATGTCGTGATTAGACGTTACTTTTCCAGTATTCGATGGCACGAAGTATTGTCCCAGCTTTATGGTAATCCAGCAATACCATTATTTATGTGCTGCTTGTGTTGTTATATACTTTACTAGTCGCTACTACTCCGTCATAATACATTAAGTACCGGGGACTACTCCAGAACCCGGGACAGAGCGCCACAACGATGAGAAGATATTTCGGGAGCTGCAAATTATAAATCCATTCCTGGCCAGAACATATAATATTACAGTAAATTTTAATATAGATGAATTCATATGTGGTTTTCTGGCCAAAAGATTGATAAGAAAATATCAGACAAAAAAGACCGTATGGTGCTGTAATGGGAATTATAATAAGCTATTACAGCTAATGGTCCAGTTCTTCATGCTAACCTCTTTCAATTCATTTTTCTCTGATATTATTGGCAATTTTTCTCGGGTGCAGCCTTTAGCATCCGAGCGACAGTTCAGAACCCCTCACCAAAGACCTAATTAGAAATCCCACTCCTCCTTATCGTACTTGTTAAAGCGCTCATGGAGGTCCTAGAGACTAACTGTCAGTAACCTTCACGCTACCCGCTTTTAGATGTAAGGGGGGAAATACATTAAGACTTACAGCTGGAAGAGTTACGTTGTCAACAACGACCGTATGCAGAGGGGACGGGTAATCCCGGTCACCATGAGGGTGATACTGTACTTTTTTCTTCGAGCTCTCCTGGGCCATCTCACGGGCGTGGCCGCTGGGAACTTCTGATGTCACAGATGTAGGGTTGCTACCGAAATACCTATGTGGTCATGAATCTGTTAATCCTCGTGCTTCTTCATTTCCACAACAACTGCTCGAGCAAGTGATAGAAGTGCTGGGTATATATATAATAGAATGCCCTTCCATTCTGCCAGATCAGGCGAGCATCTTTATTCTTTGAACTGGCATTCAAGGACGAAGTAGGGGTAATTAACCATCCAACAATTGCACCGGCGCCAGTCATGACAGCAAGGAGGATCTATCGGGTAGAGAACACAACATTAGCTGCCATGACATGGACTGTGGAGAGAGAATGAGGGAGTTACTATGATGTCGCATACATAGAGCTCTGGGTCACGCTTGGGAGCTTTTTGAAGCTCAGACTCCTCAAGTTTGGAGGAGCTACGGAAGTGGCGTGAAGGGATGAGGCGCAAGCAAGCGGGGCGGACAACTGCTTTGCGGAAGATATTTGCAGACATATCTGCTGATGATAGAAGACGAAAAAGTAGACTAGCTGGAAAGGAGAAGATTCTGGTGTCGTGAAGAAAATTGAATTGGACAATCCAGCCAGGAAAAGATACTGGTCTCTAATATCCGATGTGGATCAGTCAGCGATGCATCATAGTGATTTATTATGGCAATACACAAAGAATTCTCGGATGTGCCTCTGGAACATTTGCTATACTGAGAACTATTTCAACTCTCCGGGTGCTTCAATGAATACTAGGCTAATAATGTTGATAATGTCAAGCTGTTGAGTCACATTGAAAAGACTCTCTGCACACACTCTCTTTCAAACTAGAATAAAATATTATAAGACTATTAAACACTCTGTAGTACATGTACGCGATTAAATCATGAGATAGTGGACCTAGCTGATTCGCCGAGGATTATTTACACGAAAGCTTATTACGCAGAATCTTGATTACTGTACCTCGGCATCTGATGTTATGTCACCATAACCGCAGCGCTGTGGAAGGAGATAGCAACATGGCATGGATTTCATACAATCTCCACATTAATTACGACAAGGTTTATAATCAACTATGTGGATAATTACTACTCATGGGCTTAAATACTTGGCGCGATCCTCGTCACCGAATGACTTTAGTCGCCGAACTGTCTCAGTCACCGAGATCCCGATCGGCGATCTAGGATACCGAGAGGGTCGCCTGACATCATACGAACCAGTCCGCAATGCATAGCTATCCATTACGCAAATATTAAACGGATGGTTCCTAAGAAGTGATTGTGCCAGTACGTTGTACGCCAAAATTGCAGGCGTTGAGGTCCTCGCTGCTATGACCACGGGGCACCCACCTAGAACCATGTGGAAGAGATCAAATTAAAAATACCGGATCTAACTGGTAGATGGTATGGGACAAATAAATCTCACTCTCGCTCTCCTTCTTTTGGGAAACTGTCAGACAAATATTTCCATTATATTCTGTTAATACTGTTTAGCCCTAGTGTAATTCAGATGAAGACTGGTTTTACTATTCTCATCTGAAAACATAAGCGTCTATGCACAAGATTTCTAAAAAAAAAAAAAAAAAAAA